>VDFB02307320.1:0-20820 GCA_007258455.2 Sequoia sempervirens | reverse complement strand
GGAATGCATCACATCAATAGATACAAGAACTCCATATTTACATGGAAAATCTTTGAAAGGGAAAAAAATGGCGAGGATTAGCTTACAATATATTATAATTGGTTATAATAGTGATTACAAAATTGATGAATCACTATCCAAGGACTCCCTATCGAGAAAGAATGGCTCACTTCCTAAAGAAAAAGAGAATAAAAGAATGGATCACTACTATATTTTGAACTAGTTACAATGCATCTACAACATGCTAAAGATTTAGTTGTAGTTAGGCTCAAAAAATTCACTTTACACACTTCATACTTCACCACTATCAAAATTTACACATCACTCTAAATAATCACACATCTAATTTAGCATTCACATGATGAAGTAACCTTCTATATATATGCACATCTAGTGAAAACACATATACTGTGAATTAGGTCAACCTAATTAGATGAAATCTACAACACCACACCCTATCGATACAAAACTCCAACACACACCTTGAAAAAAAAACAAAAATGTGTACAACACTAAAATAGGTCAACATGACCTACAATCAGTCCTATCAATCCACTTCTTACACACTTCAACTCTAGATGACCCAAAAACCATTAGGTCAACACCACATAATAAAATTGGTGAAGCAACAACTGAATGAACCACCTTTCCAATTATAAGTTTATATGTGGACCACCAAATAACTTTCTACTTGGAGTGCACACACATTTTCCATCTAGAAACACTTCCTAAAAATTGCACAACATAATAATCATTTGTGTTGGAATGCAGAGCATTACAATATGCACTTTGCACCTATAACACTTCTGACACTCTATCATCAATATTTTAAATTGAGAATGTATAACTCTAAAACTTTGGATTTAGAATCTTCTAATACATATCATCAACACCTCTAAACTTCATGAAAGGATTTTTCAATGCAGAGCATTGTAGACCTTAAAATTGTTCATCTATAACACTAAACATGCATACTAGGACTTAGCCAATTTTACAAACCTCTTAGTCTTGTTTGGACTAATACTTCTACATTTCTACAATGAGTTGAAATCAATAACATCATACACATCATGCCCATGTTGCTAAAAAAATTCCCATTTATCAATGATGGCATCACACTTCTCCAAAAATACTCCTCATTTGACATCAAGGGCAAAGAACTCTCTGCATCACTCCTCTTATTTACATATTATCTCCCCCTTACTAATATATTTACATGAGATTATCCCCCCTAACCAAAAATGACAAAAATTGTATTGCAACACTATCCACTAACTTTGCATATGTACATTGAAATAAAAAAATTAATTATACAAAGAAAATTTACAGCTTAACTAGTAGAGAGTAAAATTCCCTTATAAGAAACCTTCAACTTAGCATGGTGTGCCTCCCAATATTTCTTTTCAACTTCTCTATCCTTATTAGTGAAGGAAAGAATATGGAATTGACTCTCAAATTGAATATGGAGGTCTTCTTTTTCTTCTAGAGAACTAGGCACTAGATTCATTTGTGCAACCTTCTCAACATTTTTTAAAACTTTAGTAAAATATGTATGTATGATACTTGCCATATCATGGAGCTTATTATAATGCTTTATGATCCTTTATTTTTTCTACTTTGGTAGAAATAATTGATTATGTATATTTTCAATAATTATTCTTGTAGCTCCATCTGCATCATTTACTTGATCATATGCACATGAGGCCTGAGAAATTTGAGACTCAACAGAGTCCATCTAATATTTAAGGGTGAGTGTAGCATCATGGGGGTCAAAACTAGGCCCTTAAGTGACAATAAAATTTAGAAAAACAGACTTAGGCTAATTGACATAAAAATTTGAATAAGTTATTGACATAATTTTAAAAATATGTAAAAACAAAGTTTGTAGAAAATTGAATATAGTTTCTAAGATACTAGTCCTTTTTATAAAAATAAATAAATCTATTTGGTGAAAATTTGAAATTTCAATACAATAGACTAAATTTTCAAGAAAAAATAAAAAGCAAGTGTATTTCAGACCAACCTAAGTACAAGCAAAAAATAGTATATTCTTTTGAAACTTTCAATATAAGTAGATGACACATGCTCGGATGTGATACTTTATTTTTTGTAAATATTTTGCTAATAAGTAATTAGTTATGAATTTTTTATTAAAAATTTATAAAAATATTAAAACTTGTTTTTCTGACCACCATAACTTGGTCAAAATTTTATGAAATTCATTTTTTATTTTTTTATCCTAGAGTAAGGGAAGCATAGAATGTTTTGCATATTTTGAATTCAAAAAATGTTAAATTATTTAAGAATTATAGATGTTTTTCGATCATTCTATCAATCAAAACTTTAGTCAGAATGCATGTGAAAATTCAATAATAAGTATCTATTTAATTCCAAATAAGGAATGTCCTATATTGGCTAAAAGCTGAAAATTTTCTCAATAAACCCTTTTTGTTTCATCAAATTTAGATTGAAAAAAAATATTCTGCCACTTTTCTTTCATATCACCACTTTTTGGACACCCATGATCCTACACTCATGCTTAATGCTCCTTGTACAAATTGGCCACTTCAAGCAAAATTGAAATAATTGTTTGGATTCTTCCAAACACTTTTGAACTTCCTTTAAGTTCCCTTGCAACTTAGCATGTGTAGTACCACATTTGTTGAAAATCAAGCTAATCTTTTATAATTGACTTTCTTTTCCATTTTATTTTCTATATATTATTCTAAACCAATAGAATATTCTTTAAAATAATCAATTAATAACTTCTCCTTTTACACTAGATAAACAATTATCAATAGATACTCTAGGAATACCTTCATGCAACACATTCACTACTTCATCTACCAAATCAACACTCTTCTAGTGAGTATGAAGAATCTTCTTCCTTGTAGAGGCATGGAATACATCACCAAGCTATAATTTATGTAAAGGGGAAATCTTATCTAGGCCCACCTAACCTTGTTGGATGGGAATCTACAATAATTCTACAAACACCACCAATTGAAACTATAACCGCATATCCACAAGATCTTTTAAGAAATCTACAAAGGGTTTGGAGGATTTACCACTAGTTTTAGCAATTTATTCTTCATTCCTATCACTCTTCTCCTTATCGCCACTAAAAAATATTTCGTATATATTCTTCTCAACTTTTATAGACTTTTCCACTTCTAGAAATGGAAAATTTCCTTCCTTTTGTGTTTCATTTTTCTTCAGTGCATCCTATTCAATTTATTTGTTTTACTCATCAATATTCTCCACAACTGGAGGGGTATTATCTACCACCATATCTTCCTTCTCATTCTCATGCTTATTTTGTTCTACAATAGGCTCATTATCCAGAGAAGTTGCCAATTCTTTAACAAGTTCTTCAACTATTTGTAGTGTCTCTTTCTACAAATTCTCTATATCATCCCGATCTCTACTCATAAGAGTATTACTCTTTGTTTTGTCTTGAATCTTTTTCCATACAACTGACACAACTTAACTCTATCCTCATGAGTTAAGGAAGAATTATCTCCAAGGAAAATTTCTTCATCTTTGCCCCCTCTATAATAGCTTCTTGTCCTCCAGTATTCAACACACCTTTTAGATCATCTAACAATAGATCTTCAATATCACCCATGCTAACATTGAATGTTACTAGATATTTGACTATAGCCTCTTGTATCATTACCTTATCATCATCATTTGCATTTGAATAAATTCTAGTTATTTCCTCTAGGATACCAAACTCTATAATACCATTGAAGAATGCCTCAAAACTCATAGGACTATGCTCTCTAATTAGAAATATTTTATCTTTCTCATTTCTCTTATCTTTACCCATCTCTTCTTGAGAGACTTGTGATTTTATTTTTCATACCAATTGGTGTTGGAAGTTTGCTTGGATTATTAGAAAAATGAACATGACCATGTATGGTGTTTTTTAGTGATGTGAACATTGATATATAGTTGATTGATGAATATGATTGAATGTAGTGATGGAAAACCATTATATAGATGCATTTTTTTGGTTTGGAGTATACCAAATATTTTATAGAATTTCATAAGTCCTAGAGTACATTTTTTAGTGTACGATGAACCTTTTTGTGGTTTGTATTACTTTGCCATTAAGAATTTTTTTTACAATTTTGAGGTAATTTTGGTACATGTTGGAGGAATATGAATCCAAGGTTTCATATCTTGAATCCCTCCATAGTTGAAGTTGGATTTGATAGAGTATCAGTGTGGATATGATATAGTTACAATGATAAAGTACCTAATTGGAATGCTCTACAATCCACCATGCATGTATGCATTGCTATGTGGTTTTGAGGGAGTGTTTATAGATGTAAAAAGTGTCTTTTTTCAAAGTTGAAAGTTATTTAAAGGTCTATGTGTTGAAATATAGATGAACAATTGGTTCATTCCATTATTGCTTCACTAGCGATGTTGACCTAAAGGGTTTGAGGTCATGTGGAGTTAAAGTAAGTTTGGACCAAACTTATGGTAGTAATTATAGGTCCCTACCGACCTATTTTGATGTTATATATGTTTTGGTTTACTCCAAAAGGCATGTATGGTTGGAACTTGAGTTGATAGGTTGTTGGATTACATGTTTCATCTAATTACACCAACCTAATTGGTGTAGTAGATGTGTTTTGGATGTAATGTATATAAATATAAGATGATTTTAGTGTTTTAGAGATGATGTGGTAGTAGAGTGTGAGTGTGGTGTGAATGTAATATGATAGAGTAGAGTATGTTATTTGTGTACCATGAAGTGTATTATATTAGTTTACAAAGATTAATTGTAACTGTCTCTAGTAGATTGTTAATGTAGTGTATTAGTTCAAATCTCTAGTACTGAGCCATTTCTTCTTTCTTTGGATAGTTATTCCTCTAGATAGTGAGTCCACTTTGAAGTGACCTATTCTATAATATATTTTAATTGGTTATAATATATTGTGATCTAATCCTCTCTGTGGTTTTCCACATAAATGTAGTGTTCTTGTGTTCTTTGATGTGATGCATGCTTTCTATGTTACTTTTCATTACTGAAAGTTTGATATGTTGCATTGAATGAATTTTTAAAGTTTTTGAAGCTAATGAATTTTAGTGAATACTTATTCAACCTGGATATGTGTAGGATCATCATGGAAAAAATAGGCCCTTAAGTGGCAAAAAATTTAGAAAAACCAGAGTTAAGCAACTTGACATAAAAATTTGAATAAGTTATCTATATTATTTCAAAAATATGTAAGAATAGAATCTGTAGAAAATTGAATGTAGTTTCTAAACTACTAGATTTATTTAAAAAAAAAATCTATTTGGTGAAAATTTGAAATTTCAATTAGTACTTAAATTTTAGGGAAAAAAAAGGTGTCTATCTCGACCACCCTAACCACAAAAATGATAATATTTTTATAATATTTTAGATATAGTAGAGGACTCATGTCCCGATGTGATGCATATTTTTTTGTAATTTTTTTCCAAGTAAATAATTAATTATGAATTTTTATTATAAATTTTAAAAAATATAAAACTTGTATGTCCTGACCACCTTAACTTGGCCAAACTTCATAAAATTCAATCTATTTTTAAATCCTATAGTATATGAAGCATAGAATGTGATGCATGTTTCAGATTCAAAAAATGTGATACTATTTGAAAGCTATAGATGTTTTTCAATCAACCTATCAATCAGGACTTTAGTCGTAATTCAAATAGAAAATGAATAATAATTATTTATTAAATTCAAAGTAAAGCATAATTTATATTGGTTGAAAGTTGAGAATCTCTTTTAAAAACCCTTTTCATTTCATCAATTTTGGATAAAAAGAAAGTCATCAGCCACATGGTCCATCATATCACTTACATATCACCACTTTTTGGCCCATCATGATCCTGCACATACCCACCCCCCTTTTATTATTCCAAGTGTTCAAAAATTGGTATTAGAACTTGGTTCTTTCATTTTGCTTGATTGTTGAGGTAGATCTTGGAGGTTTAACACATGGATATAAGAAAGTATCTTATTCCTCTAAAAGACATTCTCCTTGAAGGGTTTATTGTATATAGTTCACATAGAAGGAGAACTAAAATCAGATCTTGATGATTTGGACAAAGCAAAAGTTGAGAATAAAGATATAAAAAAGTAACTTAGTGAACCAGATGAGTGTATCAAGAAGTTGAGAGATAAAATCAAGAAAGCTACAAATAGAATAAAGGAGATCAATCATTCAAAAGATACTATCACGATTCTAAAAGTACATATTTAAGAAGGTTAAATAGTTGAAGACTACCTGAATGCTAAACTAAGATATAAATCTAAAGAATTCTCAAATCTTGAACAAGAGGTTGTGACTTTGAGATCAAATTTGGAGAAAGTGAAGATTCAAGATGATAAATTAATGTTCAAATCTCTATGATACTTGATGAGATGATTGCAAATAAGAAGGGTTATAAGGAGAAATAAGTATTAGGGTTTCAAAAAGGATAAAGTTCAAATGAAAATAAAACTCCAAAACTGTTGAAAAGAAGAATGACAAGAAGAGAAATACCAAAGGAGTTTGGAACTAGAATAAAGACTTTAAGAGACCACCTAGTAGACAAAAAAATGCACAAAGTTACCCATATTTTAATGGTTATTGTTATTCTTGCAATAGATTTGGACATAAGGATATAGAATGTAGAACCATGATGAATTAGAAATTTCAATCATTTTCTAGTTAGTCCTAGACATGTGATATATTTGGTCATAGAGCTAGTGAATGTAGAAATCAAATGATGAATGGTTATAATAATGGTATGATGTTTCAATCTTTCAATGGCTACTATTATACATGCAAAAAAATGCTAATGAATGTAGATATAGAATGGAAAGAAGTGAGCTTGTTCAAAAAGTTCCCATATGTCACAAAAATAATAAATTAGGACACATTGTTGAGATATATAGAAGCAAGAATGTGAAATCCTTTGTTGCACTAAAGAAGGTTGATTCAGTAAAGAATGTGGATCCAGTAGAAGTGAAGAAGGAAATGGGAAAAAAATAAAATAAATAAAGAACAAAGTTAAATGAAGAATGTGTTTTTGCTAGCTCCTGGTGTAGATGTTTCCTATGGAAACTAAATAAATATTTTTTGCTTAGGGTATTTTTAACACAAGATCTTTAAGCCCCTACTAAATATACGGTTCTCATTCCTTTAGCACATTGGTATAAGTTATAGGTTAACATAATTGACCTATTGGTGAAATCATCGATGGAGAATATTTTATTGTGGAGATTTGTAGAGTATCTGAAGGTACCTAGGATGACACAACTAGGGTTTATGAAATTTTGACCTAACCTTGAAATCAATGCATTTAATATATTTTAAGATATTCAATGTATTCAATGTATTTAATAAATTAAATCAATGCATTTAATGTATTTTAAGACATTCAAAATGTGTTTATAAAAGATTTCACATATGAAAAGATTATTTACAATTGAGTATTCAAAGAGTGAAGAGTAGAGAAGAGGAAAATTGAAGCAATTTTGAATTGGTGTGTGAAACCATAACCAATAATGATCTTAAAGGTATTTATAGTTTCTTACTTTTCCCTAGTTTATAAATTATTTCAAGATGCTTATCCCTCAAGTAGTTAAAGTTTTCGACCGACCTCGACCCATGTTCAAGAAGCATCCTTATAAATCCATGATGTTAGATCTAGATGGTGTGTTTCTACTAATTCCTTTTGGTGTATTGCATATAAATATATTAGAATCTATATTCATTTAAAAATGGAATAGTACAATCATTTTAAGTTAGGATAGGTGTGGGTAAATGATCTTACTAGTGATTATTTTGTGTTGAAACCAAAGTATGGAAGTTTAACTAAGAAGAAACTAGATGTCTAGAATATCTTTCCTATATTTTTCTATGTTGATTAGTTGATAAGATATATGTTGAGAATATTTCATGACATATTCATTTTGTTATTGTAGTGTAGAAAAATGTTATCCTTGATAAAATTGGGCTTATTTATGCCTTATTTGTCCTTATTTTGCATCCATGAGCCTTAACTAATGCCTCTTTCTGAGGATAATCTCGACATATATCAAGTGACCAATCAAAATTTAATGTTTCTAGATTTTATGGCCCATATTTAGTGATCTGGGACCCATACACCACCTTGGGCATATGAGTCCCACCTAGGTTTTAGGGCCTAGATCTAAATTTCGCATTAAACTAAGAATTTCTTGAAAAATGTGTCCCAATCATAGCCTAATGGGACTCATATGCCCCAACTAGTGTATTAGTCCCGCTTAGATTAGACGTAATTTGAATTCAAATTCTTGGTAGTATTTTATACTCCTAGATCTAATGTTGACTTGTAGTGTTGTAATTTTAGGAAATTTGGCATAATCAAGTATAAATACGAGGTTATTTCACATATTTTCTCCTAACAATCTATTTTTTCAAGTATTCAAGCATTTTAGAAAACTTGTGGTCAAGATAACTTTCAAGAGCATTCAAGAGCATTCAAGAGTAATTATCAAGCATTTTGGAGCATTATTCAAGTATCAAGCACTATGTGAAAGTCATCATGCATCATGTTTGTTTTTGAGCTGACATATGTGATGTAGGGTTTTATGATTCAAGCAAGCATTCAAATCAAGATCCATACTATAGACACTAAAAATTTTCCTAAGTCTGCAAATGTCATTTTTATTGGTCATCGTCCTCCGATAATTAAATACTTTTAATTATTTGATTATTCTTAATCATCTTCCTCTGTTAATTGAATATTTTTTAATTATTTAATTAATTCACTTTCTAATCTTTATTCTATCCTGATCAATTAATTAAATTAATTGTATCGCTAATATCCCACTTTCTTCAATAATTAATTAAAATAATATTTATTTAATTATTTGGTTGTCATATTTCGTCTATGGTTAAATAATCATTATTAATTATTTAGCTATTCACTCCCTCTTTTAATTCTTCTATCGTTAAATAATTGTCAAAAATATTTAATTGTCCATGTGTCTCTTGTATTAAATAATTAAATCAATTTAATTTTTTAATATTTCTTTTCACATTTCCTCTCATTTAATTAAAATAATTATGCAAATTTTTCTAACGAAATCTCCACTTGTCCATTTCCTCTTTTTCTTGAATAAATAACTCAAATGGATTATTAATTTTCCACTTGGTCAAATATTCCTATCTTGTGATGAATTATTTTCCAATTTTTAATTCATCTATTTTCCTCCAATTTCTCACTAATCTTTGTCATAGTCATCTTTTTCATAGTTATCTCTATCATAGACGTCAACGTTATAGCAATCAACAACCCACCTCTTTTCGGTGCATCAATCCTCCACCATCAATCTTGGTATCTTCCTAGAAGCTTGATCTTGATCATCCACTTCATAAAATCCCTCTCATGAATTCTCATTTGTCAATCTTGGAATCTTTCTAGAGGATTAATCTTGTTTGTCCATTCAAATGGCTTCCTATAAAAGTATCCTTCCTCCTTTTTTTCCTTAACAACCATGTTACCTCCAACTTTATACTTACTATTTACAGATTATTGCACATGTTCTACTTCAAATTTGAGAGAAAAGTTTGTAAAAGGAGAAATAGGAGAGACAAGAGAAGGAATCAATTATAATGGGGAGTGTTCTATTTCATTTGCTTTAATTTTGATCTCTCTCCTTTTTTATATTCTCTTGTTTTAGATGAGGTTATTATCTTAGAAGTGTTGTGGTTGTCACTTTATCTAGGCTAGAATACATTCCCCCATCTTACATTGGTGAACTTCATGTGAAAAAAAAGTTTTACAAGATTTTGTACAACTTTTTTTTTTTTTTTTTTACAGATTTCCAGTATGGAATGATGCATTTGATCAAAATCGTGATGCATTTGATAAGAAATGATGTATCTGCTTAAAATAATTACTCATCTATGGGAGGAAATGGTAGGTGGTAAAATTTGAATTCAAAATCAAGACACAATCATTTTGGTGTGACACAACACAATGACACATTTGCTGAAAAGAACAACACAACTACCTATTTAGTATAAACTTTTACTTTTCAATTTTAATTTTTCTTTTGTATTTTTTAGTAGGTTAGGTTTTTTGTGTGCTAACTCTCTATTTTTAGCATGTGGCTTTGGAGTTAAGGAGTTCCCAAAACTATTTCTTTTCAAACAACAAAAAACTCGAGTTGTTATTAATTTAGATTCAGGCATTTACTTTTTTTGTTTTTCTTTCAAATAGAACTTGCATCAAGATCATAAGGGTAAAAATAACTTACATTTTTCACTCATAAGGCTTTAAAAAGAACAACAATCTGTATATTTCACTCATGGGAATTAAAACAAACTTTCATATAATGTCATTGGCCCAAAATTTATAAGTGTTTTCAAATCATAAGCAAGGGTAAAATCAACTAGTGTCTTTCATGTTTGGTGGTTTGTAAATATCTTAGAAGTGTGTATGCTCTCCTCTCGTGCCATTTGGTGATATTGAGTGACCAAAATAGTTTATGTGGCCTTTGTATAATCACACCACATATTTTGATTTGGTGCTTAAAATGAACCCCATGTGAGTGTGAGGAAAAGGAACAAAGTATGCTCTCTCCTTGCACTTCATGCAATCTAGGATGATAAAAAATACATGTACTTCCTCACATTTGTTTACTTATTAGAGGGCCTACCACCTTGCTTCGAAAGGTGGGAATGAACCAAGTGGTAACAAAGATAAGGCCAAGCTCTTCCAAGCCACTATAAATAAATGTGCTTCTTTACAAAAGTCAGTTAGAAATGGGTGTGGATGTTTCATACTAATAAGTGCCACCCTTAGAAGCCCTGTGATCTATGTTAAAATCCTTCCTTAGGGAAAGGATTGGGAGGCATCTTGAATCACCATAGTCTTGAGCTATTCTTGCCACATGTATGTCCACTCTGAATAGATGCGCTTACTAAGATCCAATTTGTGTTAGTTTCCAAAAACCTTTTTTTATGCTCATTGATCGTAGGAGGTCAAACCTCTGAAGGCACCCCATGTCTTCATTGAGCTTGTGTAGAGACAAGAATTCCTCCATTAGGGGAATGAGACTTGGTGAGCCCAAGAAGTGAGTGTCATGGAGGGGAGCTCGTGCCACCAAGTCTATAGTTGTCCTCCTTCTTCAAGTGGTTGGAGAAATCCAAGTGGGGATATCAACCAATGGTTTCCTTGCCAACCATAGGGCTTGTGCATTGTTTTCTATGTTTTTTTTATTTTTTCAATCATTTGTCACATCCAAAACTAGACCAGAAACAAGTGCTTGATACTGTTTTCTTTGTTTTCCAATATGATTTCATCAAAAACAATCAAAATCAACTAAAAAACTAGTTGAAAATCATCAAACTGTCAAAAGCAACATTTTTCCTGAACCGCAATTATAAAAAATAGAGCCACATCTAATATTCTACATCACATATGATAACTAGAAAATTGAAACTTTCATTATGAGGCACATTTATGGAAAAATACCCACAACTTATATTCTAAGCCACATCTAATAACAAGAAAATTGCAACTATCTGCCTAAACCGCATTTCTAGAAAATAAAGACGCAATTGTCTGATAAGCATTAACTTTCAAAATATTTGTCCAATATTTTATCAAATCATTTCCATAGTGATATTTTACTATTAAACCAAAGGCCTGCAAGCCTTACCAATCATTCTAGCATTTCCATTTAGGAATACATTCCATTATAGGTTACCTTCCCCCATCCTTTGCATTTCATAGATTAAACTTAGACCCTTAGGTTGCATTTAGGCCCTCATATTTTGAACATAGGAAGACCATTAAGGTTTTGGAAAATCCTTGGTTTCACATTATATTTTTCATTGACCTTAATCCTTCATATTTTCAATCTTTGTCATTATCCCCTTTATCAAATTTGAGTCTTAAGCTTGTGTCCTAGCCTTGACTCAATCTTGTCAAAACTATCCTCTTGACTCCCATGAAGGTCAATGACACTTGGAATTGTTACCTTGGTATCACATTAGCTTGATTTACATCCTTTGTTTGAAATTTTAGAATTCCTATGCATTAACATTGAGACTCATATTACATCCTTTTGATCATAGGATTTTATCATCTCGCCAAACTTTGATCTATAACCTAGATTGCACTTTGCACCTATATCCCAAAATATAGAAAAATAGTTCATTTTCACCTTAGCCTTAGCATCATATCATTTTTCCTTAAATTATCAATTCTTCAACCTTTCATATCTTTTCGCACCAATTAGTTTCATTATCCTTCCATCCCTATATTCAAGAAAATCCAAAACTATAGCTTAGTTTCATCATTATCTTGCATTAGCCTCATTATCCTTGAAAAATCCAAAAAATAGTCCATTTTCATCACCATCTTGCATTATCCTCTAGCTTGCAAAAGTATCACATGGTTAAAACAAGGGCACAAACCAAAAGAAAGGACATGGATTTTTCAAGTGACCCTTTTCATTACACTACCCTTGGAATAGATTCAAACCATTCAACACCTCCAAGAGACACACCAAAAATAGACCAAATCAACACATGGGAAGATCTAAGGCTAGAAGAATTCAACAAGCAATTGAATCCTCAAGAAATTGAAAGATCTTATCAAGACCCAAGAATTTTAAGCATGGTTGATCAAATTTTTAGTGTCGACCCTAATAGATTCTTCCACACACTAGCTAAAAAGGGTGCCAAATTATGTCAAGGCTTTGACATATCAGTCATTGTAGAAGAAGAAACCAAAAATCTATTTACACTTGGCATTTCCTCATCACAACAAATGACAAACATACCCCTTGGAACAACTACATACATGACTACCACTACTACATACATCCCAAGAATCTCAATAGTTTAAAACAAGGTAACCCATGCCACTACACAAGAAAAAAGTTTCACACTTGGAAGTTCCTCCAATTCCATGGGTAAGACCATACAAATCCCCTTTTCCAACATACAAATCAAGGTTCCACATCATAGGGTCCTACACCTTTGATCCAAAATGAAAACCAAGGTACAATACCAACACTTCAAAACACAAATTAAGGTTCCATATCACAAGGTCCCACATCTTTTCTCCAAAATACAAACCAACGTCCTATACACCCACTTCAAAACACATATCAAAGATCCTTATTCCAATTTCAAAGTGCACCTTCATCAAGTCAACCTCCACCAAATAAATCTAGAAAGGTTCACATTGTCTCACGAAGGGTACCAAATCAAAACAACAATCAAGGGTCTATTCCATCACTACAAAACACTAATCAAGGGTCCCTTCAATCATTCCAAAATCCTACTCAAGGACCTACTCCTTCATTTCAAAATTCCTTCATTTCAAAATACCAATCAAGGGCCTACACCTTCACTTCCAAATATCAATCAAGGACCTACACCCTCATTTTAAAATACCAATCAAGGGCCTACACTTTCACTTCAAATATCAATCAAGGGTGTATTCCTTCATTTCAAAATACCAATCAAGGGACTTTTCCTTCATGTCAAAACATCAATCAAGGGCCTACACCTTCATGTCAAAAAATCAACCAAGGTCCTACACCTTCATTTAAAAATGCTAATCATGGATCAAATTTTCAAAACCAAGAAAAAATCAAGGGTCTACACCTCAATTCCAAAACACCATACCACATGCCAACATGACCTTTGGAACAAACTTAAATTCCAATTTCATCCTAAACCAAAACAACACACATCAATATGGAAACCAAGGTCCCACATCACAAAGCATCAATCCCAATTCGAATCCAACATATGACCTTAATACCAACATCATGAAACCAAACCAAAACAATGCTACACCATCTCTTGTTGTCGTTTTAATACAAGTGTAGACACTCCAAGAAAAAATGAAAAACATGCAAATTGGGACCAACAATAAGACCTATTATGTTGGGGAATTGTCCCCCTTTCCATTTGATCAAAATCTATAAATGCCACCCTTTCCCCCTCATTTCACATCACCTTTTCCTAAGTATAAGGGGACATGGGATCCAATAGAGAACATTTAAGAATTCAACCCATCATGTATGCTAGTCTCATATGATCCTACCTATTTAATGAGACTATTCTCGCAAAGCCTGATAGGGCCAGCTCTAGATTGGTTTGCACATCTTCCTCCAAGAATTAGAATATGGGGTAAACTGGCCAAAATCTTTATCAATCATTTTTCCTTCAATGTTAAAAATATGTCACCCTTGGAACATTGAGCACAACCAAAAAATAAGAAAGGGAATCACTCACCTTGTTTTACCGAAGATGGAAAATATTGGTTAGCAAGTCCCCTTTTCATATTCTTGAAAGACAATTGGTCACCATGCTTGTGGAAAACCTTAACAGTTAATTGATGAGCTGAATACAAATACAATGTTACACCACACTTGAAGAGATCCTTAATAAAGGTTTCCTTATTTAGAAGGGTCTTATTGCAAAAGGACTAGTCAAGATAAACAAAGAAAATTTGAAACCCAATAATGAAAAAAGAAAATAGTGGTCCTGAAACAAAAATTTCACAAATGATGGAGTTATTGACACCAAACTAATAACCAAAGGTATGAATATTCATCGTAAAGGTCCCTCCTTATCAAATACATACAATACACCAAACATACCAAACACATAGACACAAGGACAAAACCAAACACTAAATTCTATTTCAAATAATAAAAAATAAAGAGGTCCTCCCCACACAAAGAGAATATACACCCCTTTGGGTGAACCTATCAAATCGGTTATGAAACAAATATCTATATCTAATGTCATCATACTAATAGATAGAAAAAATTATGAACCTTCATTGATCAAACTTTATTAGTGGAAAGAAGACAAATATTTTGAATACCACTGTGAAAAGGACACAAAATAGCTAGATGTTGGATGTTCAAGAATATCATTCAAGAGCTTATTGAAAATGGAACCATATCAGTAGGAGATTCACAAGGAAAAACCAATGCTAATCATACCATATTCAAGACTCCCTTGCAAGACCATGATAAAGGAAAAGCCTCTAGTGTAGGGAATAATAATAATGCTAATTATGCCACCGTCAAACATGATTACAACACCATCATACTTAATGTGAGACCCTTTGATGATTGAATTGTCACTATTACCATAAACAAGCCAAGTTCAAAATGTGCTATCACTATTTGCAGAACCAAGATAACTATTCTAGGACCTCTATCTAATTTACAACCAAAAAGTCAATACAATCTCCTGGATCAGCTAGGAAAAACCCCTGCACAAATTTCAATCTTGGAACTCCTTCGCATATTCCCACAGCATAGATCCATCCTTGAAAAATAATTGCAAGTATTTATACCTACTAACCTAGATGTCAATGAATTTTAGGCCATGGTTGGATACCTCGCTATGCCACACCATTTCACATTCTTTGAGCAAGACTTTTATGCATCAAAATCTATTCATAGTGGCCCCTTACACCTTGAAGTATGTGTTAATAAACACAAGATCAGAAAAGTCCTAGTAGATGATGGAGCATGTCTGAATATTTTCTCACTAAAATTGGTGAAATAATTGAGATACTTTGACAATTGTATTGACCAAAGAAAGAAAATTGTGATTAAAGCTTATAGATATCGGGATGTCGGAGAGACACCAACTTGATAACTTGATATCGGGATGTCATAGATTTTCATAACTTAGTAACCTATGATACAAGGTTCTAAAGTTTATATTTTTGGTGACTTAGCAATAGAATGATAAGGATTGTGGAATGCTATCGACAAGACTGGATGACGTTGGTGAGACCTTTGTCAATGTCTCTCCAACATGGCAACGTGAAGGTTGTTCTTGAGTGAGACCCATTCATAATGACATGGGTGACAAATATGACATAGTAGACACATGGCATGACAAGATTAGATGAATCATAATCCACATCCTCATTGTGGATTACAATGTTGTGACATGGTGATGTGGTGGATAGATGACATCATTAATTGTCTTCATCAATGTGACTAAAGGTCATCAATAGGAATTTGAAGGATGTCTCCCTGACAAAATGATGACTCTTTCATCGGTGAGATATTGGCATATCACTAGGACCTTGAAGAAGGTCTCTTTGATAGGGCGATGAGTGTATGATGCTAAATACATGACCTAATAAGGTTGACATGCATTGATGGTATAGTTAGAGAGAAAATGATAGGACATGTGGAAAAAAGAAAGATTGGATGGTGGTCACACACCTAGTAAGATTTTTGGTGGGACCTGATCAAGACCTATGAGGTTTGTGAGGAAGATTGGAGATTAATCCATGATGGTCAAGATCAGACGGTGGTCACACATCTCATAAGATTTTTGTGGGCCCATTTTCAAGCTCACGAGATGAGTAAATTTTGGACACATGTTCTAGTGGACCCCATGTATGGAAAACACTATATGAATGTGCTCAATGCTAAAGATTGATCAAATGTTGATAAGAAAATTCTAGTGTAAAGTCTCTTCATCAATGTGAAGGTTGTGTATCGATAGGACCTTGAATCATGTCCCAGAAACAAAGCAATGGGTGAGTGTATGTGCTTTATTGATGCAACTTTGGTGTATTGATAGGACATTGATGGATGTCCCTTTGATGAAGCGATGAGGCAAGAAGCCAGTAGGACCTGATTGTGAAAAAGGTTGATAGGTGGCAAAGAATGATTGCTCGGTGTGCTAATTCACATCATTGTTATGAATTAGGTGGCAATGAAATGGATGACATGTAGGTTGTGAGCCCAATTTAGATAACACTGTAAGCATATTAGTGTGACTTTTTATTTCATAGAGAGTTGGTAATGTGTCCCAGTGATAGAGCGATATGGTAGATCCATAGTGGAGATCAAGTGGTAAAGATAATACGGTGATAAGCGACTAGAATGAGATGAGGATCAATGGCAATAGTCAAACTGAAGCTAATTGAACAATGGTGATTTAAAGGTGCCTAGATTAATAGAGAATCTTGGCATGAGGGAGAAGATCAATGGCTAGTATTCAAACTTGAAGATCTATAATGGTCTGGTCCATGTGAACAAGGATTTCATCTAGTAACCAACACAAAGGAAGGAGTTAATTAGTCTAGATGCACTAAATGACCAATTAAATGAAGATTTGATCCTCAAGGTGGTAGAGAATATTGTAGAGGTGATTGAGATTAGAATTAGATCAAATGATCGCAAGAATGTATTAAATGCATATCAAATTCTAGGGTTTGACATAATGCTATTCTTAGCAAATTCTCTACACTAGAATAAAATTTTGTGTGGCTCGATGCAGAGGTATGGTGATATATGATAAACCTTATCAAATTTCTTTATGATGATAGTGTGTAGCTCAATGAATAGGTAGCTTTCTGGTGAAGTTTGCAAGCAAGGAAAATCCTAATCTAATGCAATTTGATATGGATGGTTGAGAGAATATCGAGGCTAATATTGTAGATTGGTAAAGTTAAAAAAAATGAAGACAATCTAAGAATAGTCTAAGTAGTTGTATTTGTTGTGTGTGTGAAGTTAGCTTGTGCACAGAGAGCTAAATAGATGTATGTATTACTGAGTGTGCAATAGTGCCATAGAGGGAGAGTGTGTAGCATAGGAAGATAGAATGGAAAGTATTCTAAGTATAGAAGAGGAAAAGAGAGAGTAGTAGAGTAGATAGAGAATGCATTTTGTGAAGTCCTAGATTGTAATACAAAACATCCACTAAGTGTTTTCATTCATAGTGAAGAGAGTGTGCAATGCAGTGAGATAGAACAGTGATTTTTTTATGTGTAGAGAGAGTACAGAGTAGGGGTGTATTGTTGAGAGTGCAACTTATGTAGTAGAGTGTGAGTTGCAGTAAGTGCAACAATGTACCAAATGTGA
The DNA here is from genome assembly GCA_007258455.2 of Sequoia sempervirens. Classification (NCBI taxonomy): domain Eukaryota; kingdom Viridiplantae; phylum Streptophyta; class Pinopsida; order Cupressales; family Cupressaceae; genus Sequoia; species Sequoia sempervirens. The sequence goes on along the minus strand of VDFB02307320.1, from coordinate 2,903 downwards.
TGATGCATTACAGGCTTTGAAGAACCAATTCTATGCATATTTTAAACTATTATCCTTGTACTGAGTTGTGGCTTAGGTTAGGGTGTTGTTGCATCCTTGAAGTGGTTTCTTCTAAATTAGTTAGTTGATGCTTCATTGGGTTGTAGCCCTAAAACATTGTAACAAAGATTCCATTTGTGACACTAGATTTGAGGAGTAGTCACAAGTAGATTTTTTGCTGTGGTTTTTCCCATATTTTGTTTTCCATGTACATATGGTGTTATGTGATGATTTTGTGTGTATGCATATCTATGTCTCTCTGTATGATTAATCTGCACATTTATGAATTATTCTGCATACAATTTCTTAGAGCTAAAAGAAGAATTATGCATGATGTAATTGGAGTCATGGAAGTAATCTGCATAATTTTTTTAAGGACAATAGTATTGGTATCTACTCATTCACCCCCTCTCAGTAGATCTCTATTTTCCAACATCTGTTATTAGAGTTCCAGGTTCCCTAGGAGAAGCTTAATCAGCTCAGGTAGATCTCGGTGAGTGAACACAATATAGTTAATAAGGAAAGCTCATCTATAGGAGTTACTCTCTTTAATGGATCATATTATATTTGGTGGAGCTTAAAAATGAACTTACATTAGGGATCCATAGGGTTTTTTGTGTGGATGTCAGTGGAATATGGATATATAGCTTCTGCTACACCTCCAACTATTGAGGATGAGAAGATGGCATATGAGAAAAATCATAACCAATGGATGCAATTCTTTTTGGGCTGTCAAGTTTCATATTTGTCAAAGTCATGCATTTCCAAAGTTCTCATGAAGTTTGGAACAATTTGAAGAGGATGTATGAAGAAAGTGATGTTGAGGTGTAGTCATTGACTATGAGATGTCATAGTAAATCTAAAAGTCTTGAGACAAGTGAAGATGAGAAATCTGCAAGTTGGTTCTCAAGAGAATCTATAACAACAGATGGTGAAGAATAATCATCTACTTTAGGATCTGAGAAGACTAATGAAGAGGAAGTTGATTGCATTAGAAGATTGAGAAGAGGCTCTAGAATATGTAGGGGTAAGCTATCTACTAAAATTTTCTATTCTACAAGAATAATTCTTCTTGTTACTAAATGTTCTCCTGATGAAAAGGATAACTATGAGAAAGAAGATGATAGTGAACATAGTCTATACAAAATAAAAGAAAATAGATTATCAAATGCTTCTGGTAACTCAAATGATGAACATGAAGGGTCATGTGAGATTAAGGAAAAGGGTTTCTTTTTCATGGATGTTGAAGCATCTGATAATGAAGAAAATGTTGGGACCTCCAATGAAGGTGGGAAGACTTATTTTGAAGGTGAACTCATCTGTGCTCTGGATGAGATTAAAAGGTTGAGAAAAAAGAAGAAAGAACTAAAAATAATTGCTCATAAGGAAATAGAAACACTAACTAAAAACCTTGAAGAATATGATCAAATGATAGTTTGAAAACACAAGTTGAAGAAGATAAGAGGATAAAAGATGTCGTTAAATATAAACTATATTCTAAATTAGATGAGTGCATGAAGCTAGAAGCAGAGATAGTTTCTCTTAGAAGACAATTGGAGAAATCCAAGGAGCAGATTGAAAAAGGCTTGAAGTTGAATGGTGGCTCTAAATCTAGCCTTGGGTTTGAGAAAGGAACGATTTCCTCTCCTAGTACTTCTGCATAATTTTATGACATATTTAAATAAGAATAAGGATGTTGCATAAAGGAAGAGGAAGCCTACACTTTTTTCTCTAGAGAAAGTACCTCTAGAAATGGAAGACCAGAGAAAGGCACTACTGGATTGAAGAAAAAAGAAGAAGAAAAGAAGATCATTTCTGATAAGAAGAGAGTTGAAGATGAAGAGAGACCTACTGCAAACAAGAAAAGGAATAATTATTCAAACTGTAATAGAGGTTAATTTATAAGGATTAGATTAAGTCAAATCATAAAAGACAAAAACCCAAAGATCTATCGAGTACAAAGGAAATTAAGCAATAAAATGGTTATACCTATAAATCACATTTTCCATTATTACCTCCATAGCACCTTCTTGCTTGTTGGATGATATTGTGCCCTCAGATTCATTGTGCGAGCAATATGCAAATGTCTAAGACCTACAACAAGCTTTGAAGGATTTATGCAATGTCCAAATGCCTATGAATATGACAATGTCTATGAAAATAATGACTTCTAATGCCAAATGACTATAATGACTATTAAATTAAAAATGAAGTTTTTGGATCCCGAAATTATGAGCAAAATTGTCTTTTATAGAAAACACAATTTTGAGTGGACGGATGAGATTAAATTATAAGAAAGACCTAGAATGAGAGGTCCAAATTGAATTTGAGATTTCCTAATTAGGATTAGGGTAAATTCATTAATCGAACGGTCAAAATAATATCTCAAATAATTGGATCAACGGTGGAGAATAAATGAAGAAATTAAATAGAAAATAAATATTTTTGAAAATGAAGAAAATAAAGATTGATGTGATTTGTGAGATTCAAAAAACCAAGAAGATAAGATTTGAACTGAAGATCAGATTTGGAAAATCAAGAATCTGCCTGATTACTTGTTTTTTAGAAAATTAGTTACTAATTTGAATTAAATTAATTCAAATTATGGATTTTATAAGACAAATAAATAATCTTTTTCAGATTATTTACCAAAATAGACTGACAGTTAAGATTGTGATGACATTTTAAATATTTGATTTATTTAAAATGAGAAGAATATTAATTTTGACAATTAAATAATTAAAGATAATTATTTAATTTAGAAGATAAGATTAATTAATTTAATTAACTAATTAATTCATTTAATTATGACAATTAGTGACATAGTAAATAAATAAATAAAATTTATTTATTTAATAATTAGG
>VDFB02307319.1:0-25373 GCA_007258455.2 Sequoia sempervirens | reverse complement strand
AAGTAAAGATTGTGTGGCAGCTGAAAAATCCAAATCAGTTCGCTCTGGATCTACATCCCACAACCTCGTGCCTCCTTCCTTATACTCATTCTTTTTATGAGTAAGAAGGCGCAAGTTGGAATGCACATAAACAAGCTCTTCCGCCTTACTTGCTGCCAGTCGGTTGCGTTTCACTGAGTGGATAAAGGAGTATGTACTCCAATTTCGCTCAGCTGAAGAGGAACTAGCAACCTATTGAAACAAAGTGGGAGGAACTTGTAATTATAAAGTTGTAAATCAAACTTTAAATTTGAAGTTAACCATTTTATTATTTTTAAAATAGTAAACAATATAAATTTAGAGAGTGCAATAAAAACTAAGTAACTTACTTGCGATAAAATTTTGATCGCAATAGCTTGGAGATGTGGTGTTGTAAAGCCATTGACATACCACCAAGAATGAGCATCCATCCTATACTTGTCAATTGAAGCACCAATACTTTGATTTTCGTTAGATACAAAATTAGCAAACTCAGCTCTAACTAAATACTCTGTTTCTTGATCGGAGAAGAGTCTACTAATTGCTTTCCTACACCCCACACCAACTTCTAGATCTGAATATGGTTGCACTCTTGATGGCAAAGCAAGAATCTCATCACTATAATACTTGGGAGTCAATGCAAATGCAAGAAGATGTAGTGGGGTGGTCATTTTGTTCCACCGCTCAACACAAATTGTTTGCACCTCTTTGAAGAAAGCTTCTTCAGGATCTTGCTCTTTTTCGTTGATGATGATTTTCATTTGCTCGATCATTGTATCAATGCCATCATATACCTCTCCCAAACATGGCTTATCCATGTCAGTAAAACGGATCATACTCATGATGGGCTCAGTGAATCTAAGAAGATATTCTGCTCGTTCCCACCAAGTGTCATCTAGGATCATATGTTTCACATTTGTTGCCCTTTCAGTATTGGATTGCCTCCATAGGGACCAACTTTGACTGATAACCATGCTAGAAAGTGCCCCCCGCACCTTCACAAGTCGCCTCAAGACAATTGTGTTCAATGCAAATCTAGTTTCTGCAACCTATTCAAAAATTTAAAATTAAAATTAAAATATAAAGACATGCTTGAGTTTAAAAAATAAATTAGTAATTACTAAAGTGAAATGTAAAATTTAAAAGTTGAAGTGTTTCAATTACCTTCAACAACTCCAATGCTGAAAATGATCTAAAAATGGCTTGTGACATTTGATGGTTTGTGATGAACATTTGGATCTCTTCAGCTTCAGCATACATTTGTTTGATCCAATTTATTTTCACACCCAACTTTTGTAGCATGAGGTTGAGAGAGTGAACAGCACAAGGTGTCCAAAATATGTGCTCAAATCGTGTCTCAATCAACATACCTGCAGCTCTACAATTCTTTGCGTTGTCTGTTATTACCTGGATAACATTTTCAGGACCCACATCCTGAATGCACTGTATAAGGATGTTAGCAATAAATTGTGCATCCTTCACTTGTCCTTCACAATCCACGGCTTTCAAAAACATTGCCCCTTTAGGGCACACTGCAATCACATTGATTAATGGCCGGTTTTTGGCATCCTTCCATCCATCAGAAATAATTGACACCCCTGTTTTTTTCCATGAATTTCTAATGGGAATCAATGCATTGTTTATGCCTTTTACCTCCTTTGCTAGTAAGGTGGTACGCACCTTCTCATAACCTGGCCCTGTGTACCCTTGTGGACAGTCACTTGCCTTTCTCAACATATCCTGCCAATATGGTGATCTTACAACATTAAATGCCAAACCGTTTGCATATAGACATCTTGCAACAGCTTGATCTGCAAGCTCTCTAGCTTCAAGCTTAAATGCATTTTCTAATGGTCCCTTGCTTCTCTTCACACCAACAGGATTATCTTCACTTCTACCCAAAAAAGGGTGGCTCTCTACTACAACATCATCAAAGTCACTAGTTGTTGGAGAAGCAGGAGGCCTCTTTGATCCCCTTCCACTTCCTTCTCCTCTCAACAAAGGATGGTTTGTCTCACGACCAGCTCTTGCATCTGCTTCATCTTGCTCTTTAATATATGCTGCTACTTTGTGAGGATGTAACCCTTTACCAGTTTCTCCTGGACATACTGAGATTCCTTGTCGAGAAATGGCACATAAATGTAATCTCACACGACTGTATGAGCTAGTATACTGAACTTTACAATGATTGCATATCCAAACAAATGTTCCTCCCCCTTTAACTTGTCGTATCATTTGTACATATTTCCATAGAGGTGAATTTGGGTCAGTTTTAAAGGTAGGTCCACCAACAGAAGTAGAACTGGTTGCCATTATGGTGCTGCAAGTTCAAAAACAATTAATCAATTATTAGACAATAAATGTTAAAATATTTAAATAAATAAAAATAATAAATTGATATACCATTTTGGAAAAAATTAAAATTATTTAAATGAACATTTAATATATTATTCATTAAATTATTAATTTATTATTTAAAAAAATTAAAACTAAAATAACAAATTGATATAGTTATATTTTACAATAAAATAATATATTATAGACTATTATAATAATAAAATTAAAATTAAATATAATATATTAATAATAAATAATTTAACATTTAGTGTTAGTCTATTATTATATTATAAATTTATAACAAATTAAGAATTAATAAATTTAAAAATTTAAAAATTGAAGTTTAAAGTTTTAAACTATAAAATACACAATATTAAAAAAATTAAAATAATAAATAATAAAATATTATATATTTAATTTTTAAACATTGAAATAGACAATATTAAAAATTTAAAACAGAAAATAATAAAATATTATATATTATATATTGAAACTATAAAATGCATAATTTTAAATATTATATAATTATTATATTATGAATTATAATTTATAAATGATAATATCATAATAGTGTAATACATATTAAAAATTTTACATATTTGAATCCTAATCTTTGAGTAAAATTCGAAATTTAATGTTTGTGGAAAGGAAAGAATGAAAAAAAAAAAACCCTACCTGAACTTCGCGGCTACGTTTGTCGACTCCCTGCAACAACCCGCGGATTTTTCCTTGCAACCGTCGCTGCAAATCGTCTGGAATGTTCGCTGCAAATCGTTTGGAATGGTCGCCGCCGAATTCGTCTTCAATGGCCGCCGAGAATTTGTCTGCAACTGGTCGCACAGCCCGCGAGCAAAGAAGACGTCGTTTTTCCAAATAAAACCGGAGACAAGTGAAAGTATGGAAGATTTAGGGTTTTTGCGTTTCCTCTTCATGCGAAAAAGCAGAAAAAGGTTTCGATTTCCCCGCCAAACGCCTCGAACGCTTCGAAAAAATGCCACGTCACTGAAAAACGAGGAGAAAATCAGGAAAACGTTTTTTGGTCGAAAAATTCGATTCCTGTCCGCTTCCGCAGGGATTCCACCACGTATCCGTACCGATACGTCCCGTACCCGGAATCGGCAGGGCAAATGGCCGATTCCGGTAACATAGGTTTTCAGTAAAACCTCGAAATTCGAGCTAGGGTTTCGGTTTCTGCCTTGGAATTTGTTTTGCAGAACCTATTTTTGTTTTTTGTGCATTATTTTGTCCTCACTAGTTTGATGGCATCTCTGACAAATATAATGCTCAAAAGCAGCCAGAAGTTCAACGGGAAGAATTACAACACCTGGAAGCAGCGCATGATTACGATATTTGAATATCGGTCTCGATCAGGTCGTTTTGGGGAACTCAACTCATCCCATTGTAGCCGGAAAGGACCAGGACAAATGGGATGAATGCAACCGGGAAGCTGTCATGCTCATCAAACTCTCAGTCACAGATGAGCAGCTACCTCAGGTACCGGTTGGAAAAACTGCTACAGAAATTTGGAATCATTTGAAGGCCCTTCATGAAACCTCCAACAAGAGTAGGGCATTCTTTCTCAAGAACATGCTCTTTTCCATCATGATGGATGAGAAAATGTCCTTACAGGAACATCTAACGAAGATTAAGGACATTTGTGATCAGTTGGAGGCGATTGGTCGCACAATGGAGGAAGAGGACATGGTCGTCATTACTTTGAAGAGTTTGCCAAAGTCTTACGAGCATTTCATTGAGACGCTTAATATTACTTCAACAAATGTTGACTTAAAGTTTCCAGACTTGTGTAACAAGCTTCTACAACAGGATCGTTGGAGACAGTAGTTTGGAAGCAATACCAGTTCCACCTCCACAGAGCAAGCATTCTCTGCCAAATCTTCTGCTAAGAACAAAGGGAAGGCTCAATCTTCTCAGCCGAAAGGCTTTGGTTCTTCTCAGGACAGCAAGAAGAAAAAGAACATTCAATGCAATTATTGCCATAAATACGGTCACATGAAGGCTAACTGTTGAATTCAGTTGGCTTCTGAACAAAAGAAGCAGGGAGGGTCTCAACCAAAGGCCAATGTTGCAGAGCACATTGAGCAAAAAGAATTTGCATTCTATGCGTTTATGGCAAAGAGAACAGTAGATCTAGTACACTCTTCTGCTTGGTATATTGATTCCAAGGCTTCGCGGCATTTTACTCATTGTCGGGATTGGTTCACCAAATTCAAACCATTCTCTGATTCTGTCATTTTTGGAGGAGGTAAAGAGTACATAGTCGCTGGTAAGGGCACTGTCCAGATTCACTCAGGAGGAAGAAATTTACTCTTTCTTGATGTTTACTATGTTCCCGGCATGGAACACAACCTTCTCTCAGTCAGTCAGATCATACGGCATTCTCCCCAGTTGGATGTTGTCTTTAGTTCGTCCACCTGTAGCATCGTTGATAGGGAGACTCGTACTACAATCGCTATGGGACTTGAGGATCATGGTCTGTACAGACTTGTTGATTCCGGTGATTCTCAGGAGCACGCTTTGGCTGCCAGGAGTACAACCATCAACAAACTTTGGCATCAACGTTATGGGCACTTGAATGTGCACTACCTCTCTCAATTGTCTCGGGAGGGTTTGGTTGCTGGTCTACCTGAGATCCGAACTCAAAATCATGGAGTTTGTGGAGCCTATCAAGCTGGGAAGCAGCATCGAACACCATTCTCGGATGGTGATTCTTGGCAAGCCTCCAAGGTACTTCAACAGGTTCACGCTGATGTATGTGGGCCAATGAATACTCCTATTACTGGGTCCAGGTACTTTTTATTAGTTGTTGATGATTTTAGTCGAAAAATGTGGGTTTGTTTTTTGAAACATAAATTAGATGTGTTCAACACATTTCAGCAGTTTAAGGCCTATGTTGAGAAGGAATCAAGGTCTCAGATTATCACTCTCAAGTCAAATAATGGGGGGGAGTTTTGTTCAGCTGACTTCTCTACATTTTGTGCTGCACACGGCATTAAGCGCCAACTTACCACACCATACACTCCTCAGCAGAATGGTGTCGTTGAACGTAGTAATTGCACCATTACTAAAATGGCTTGTTCTATTATGGAGTACATAAATGTACCTAAGAAATATTGGGCTGAAGCAGTCTACACTACAGTCTACCTCCTGAATCAGTCACCTACACAGGCCGTTAAGAAGATGACTCATAAAGAAGCCTAGTCAGGACGTAAGCCTAAGGTGGGCCATCTGAAAGTCTTCAATTCTACAGCTCATGTATGGATTCCAGACGCCAAACGTGCCATGTTGGACTCCAAGAACCAGACACTTATGTTTACTAGTTACAGTGACGATCACAAGGCCTACAGGTTGATTGATGTGGAGACAGATCGTCTCATATTTAGTCGTGATGTTGTGATTGATAAGACTACAGGTCCATTTGTTCCTACTATCAGTCCTGTGGAACAGCTTATCAAGGTTCCTGATGAGGTTGTTTGTCTTCCTCTTGGTTTTGTTGATGCGTGTTTTATGACACAACAAACATTCTAGAATAAAGTGTCAAAGACGCTCCATTCCCTCTTGAAAAACTACCTCGTATGCTAAGACTGCAAGAAAGATCATACGGCAATTCCAATGTTTCAGTTAGGTGTGGATGAGCTCTGTGGTTTGATGTGATTTGCTGGTTATGACAAGGGGACTTACGCTAGACTTTGTTCAATTCACAATTAAGGTCTAGACAATGAAGCTCTATTGTTTGGGTCATGGATCAAACAAACTAAAAAAGGAGATAAGGTTCAGAAGTTCTAATCTACTCCTAAGAATTCAAGAGACGGTATTGACTTGGTGGAACCAATAACCACGCTTCGCTTTGCCACGCTCAACGACAACTACACAAAGGGGGTGCAATCTTCAAGGGAATGTGCTTATGATTTTCACATCATGAATAACTACCATCAAATCGAACAATAATTATCCAGACAGAAGTTAAGCATCCACAAAATAAGCTCAGGCTAACTTTACGCATTGAATGAAAATCATCCATTCAAAGAAAGTATGAGCAAAAAGTTTCACCATAAATCAATACTTATCAAATCTTGCATTCATCTAACATACATGAAATAAAATCTAAACTATGATGAGGGATAAGAACCATAACAACTCCAAAATAAGAGAAGTAATCACCATCAGAACAATGCATGCATTACTTATTACTTTGGCAGTCTTACAACAATTGCTTATCTCAACATGTTTTGCAACATGCTCCCATACTTTACAAATGAGGGGGTGAGCTCAATTTATAGGCTCCCCAATTACAATTCAATGGCCAAGATTGATTTAGGATCAACGGCCGAGATTACAGAATAAAACCCTAATTAGGGTTTGTCCTAACTAACTCCTCGACCAATGAGAAAATTACATTCGAGGACACTTGTCCTTTTTACCAAATATGAACCAACAAATAAAATAGAAAGTTGTTGAATCTGGATGTGCTGACTTGGAACAATTTGATTGGTTGAGGCGCCACTTCAGTAGGTTGGATGTCCTCCTTGGTTACTTCGTTCTTTTTCCATGTTCTTGCCTTAGAATATTTTTTTCCTGCCAATGATTCTGTCCTTTGCACTTTGATCTTGGATTACTTTGGCTTCTTCTCTCCTCGACTTGGAGCACCTATTTAGACTTGAAGTTATTAAGTCTTTCTTTCCGGATTGCTTTGGAATTTCTTCAAGTGCCTCGAATTTGGAGAGGAACTCCCCTATGCCTTCACCACAATGGAGGAAATTGGAACTTTCTCTGTGAAGAATTTCCCACACTTAGCCAAATTTTGGCTATTCAATTTCATTTTGTAACACATTCAAGATTCTGGCCATTTTTGTGCCCAAATAAACTTCGCCGGTGGATTTGTCTTCAATTTTGAATTTGGCTTGTGTAAGTTGGATGTGCCTGCCGTTGTCTTCATGATGCCAAATTCTTGGCGGACTTCCTTTTGCTCTTGCCATGTGCAAGGGTGGACTTCCAAGTTTTCTTTCATCTCCCTTCAAGGCGGACTTTACACTTTCTTTGCCATTTTCTCCTTTGAAGATTCGCCTTGTGTAGTCATCTACCTGCAGTAAAATAAAATAAATTCATTTCAGATTTTCTCTCTCCTAAAGATAACTTTTCAGGGTAAAATTTGAAAGCTTTTAATTTTCTCCAAAATGGCTAATTTATTTGATTTTATCTTTATTTTATTATTTTTTTAAACTTAGCCATGGGAAAATTATTCATCAATCCCAATGTTGGATGAAGATTTTCATTTTCTCTCTCCTGAAATCTGGCCTCGTGTTGAAATCTTTAACACTCTCTCTCCTGAAGTCACGGTGAATTTTGTGTCGAATTTATCATTTCAAAGCAAATTTCATATTCTCTTTGCAATTTTTATCTTGGCACGAGCATATTTCATATTTAATTCTCTATTTTATCTCCCGAAATTGGAATTCTCACTGATTTGCCATACGCTCTCTCTATATAAGTTGAACTTGGTGAACATTTTTCCATGGCGAACTTTGCATGTGTTTTGTCTCTTTTCTAAGTGCCAAGGTAGGACTTTCCTCTTGTCTGGACATTCTCACCATTCCTTATGGCGGACTTCATCTTATGTTAGGCCATTAAACCTTTGTCCAAGGGTGGACTTCATACCAACTCATGCCATTGCTCATTTATCCAAAGGCGGACTTCACCTTATTTCATGCCATGACTTTCTTGTTGAGGGCGGACTTGTCAAGTATTGAAGCCATTTAAACCTGCTTGGCTGGGCGGACTTTGTCTCTTCTCATGCCATCCTCCATTGTGCTGGGCAGACTTGGCTTTCATCCAAGCCATGGCAAGGCGGACTTGGTACCTCCTCAAGACATTCCATGGGCAGACTTACCAGATTGCCAAGCCATTTAGACTTTTTTTTCAAGGCGGACTTGTCATCAACTTAAGCCATTGTCTTCTTTGTTGGGCGGACTTGGCACCATCTCAAGCCATTACCTTGTGAGCTGGGCGGACTTACCAGATTGCCATTCTTTACTGGCTGAGGGCGGACTTTACATATTTTCATGCCACTCCATTCTACTTCCAAAGGCGGACTTGGCGTGACTTCATGCCAATTCATGGCGGACTTTGCCTTTAGTCTTGCCATTGAAGGGCGGACTTGCCACCTTCCTTTGCCATTTCATCTTTGGCTGAAGCTTTTTGACATTATAACCTTTCTCCATGCTGGTTGAACTCCATACTTAAGCAAATTCATCATGAATTTCAGTCTCCTCCATGAATTCTTCAGATTTCCTCATGAATTCTTTTCACTATTCTCTTTGATTTGTTGACTGATTTTTCATTTTATTCACCATTTTTCTGTGATTTTTTCCAGATTTTTCCAAATTTTTAACATTTTCCTGTGATTTCTTGACTGATTTATTCAGATTTTTCTGATTTTCACCATGAATTTCACAAATTTTCAAATCGATTTTCTGAGAGCTCTGTTAAGATTTTGGAACTTCTTAGTGGATTTTCGAAATTCAGGAACCTTCCAAAAATAGAAACTTTCTAAAAATAGAAATTTTCCAAAAATAGCAACTTTCTAAAAATAGCACCTAAAAAATAGGGATCTCAGAATTGCTCAAAAGTGCCAAAAAGTAGGTCCTAAAAAAATAGGGGGCCAAAGTGAAAACCCTAAAAAGTAGGAGGTGTCAGAATTGACTGAAACGACAATCAATCTTCGTCTCCTAGGCTTCGTAAGCACAATGATGACGCTTGCATGATGATCCAGGCTCAAATTCTTTCACTTGACTCGGACGACTCTTAGAACTCAAACTCCTCATTGTAAAAAGACTAGGGATAAGCAGTTGCAACGCCAAGGCAAAACCAAAAAAGCAAAAACAACGAAGGGTCCCCATTTGCAATGGGGCGATGTGTGAAAAGGTCACAACAGGTTCCCCTGATGGGAGGGCTTCAGAGCATTCTGACTCTGAAGATGAGGAGTCTACAAGTCATGATCTAGCACCACCTGATTTTCCTCAGGACTCACATCCAGATGACTTTGTTCCAGAAATCCCAGGAGATGTTGTTACTCCTATTTCAAATGTTGGCACTTCTACTCGTCGACCTAAATGGTGGCTCAAGACTATTGGGGATCTTCATGATGATGAACTAATTGAGGGCAGATCAACTCGTAGCAAGAGCAAGCAGCAACACACTGTCAATTTTGCTCTTATGGCCAACATCCACAGCATCTATGAGCCTCATACATATTCAGAGGCCAAAGGAATTCCAGAGTGGGAAAAGGCTATGTAGACATAATATCATAGTCTTCTAAAGAATCACACTTGGGTTCTTTCTGATCTTCCTCATGGGAAGAAACCTATCAGTTGCAAATGGGTTTACAAGGTCAAGTATCATGCAAACGGTACTTTGGAAAAATACAAGGCCAGATTAGTTGCTTGAGGATTCACATAGCGGGAGGGCATTGACTACGAGGAGACTTTTGCTCCTACTGCCAAGATGAGCACAATTTGTCTTCTTCTCGCTATTGCAGCCCAATTTGGTTGGACAGTTCATCAGATGGACGTTAAGAGTGCCTTTCTCAACGGTGAGTTGTAGGAAGAAGTCTACATGACGCAGCCTCCTGGTTTCAAGGTTGTCGGCAAAGAACATCAGGTATGTAGGCTTGTGAAAGCACTCTATGGACTGAAATAGGCACCTCGTGCATGGTACATCAAGATTGATCAGTACTTGGTTGATCACGGTTTTCAGCACAGCCCTTCAGACACTAATCTGTATGTCAAACACTCTGGTGATGATATTCTCTTTCTTGTTGTCTATGTTGATGACTTGATCATTACTGGTAGTTCAGCACATTTGATTGCGGCAATCAAACAATATTTGTATTAGGATTTGACATGACAGATCTGGTGCTTCTCCATTATTGTTTGGGTATTGAAGTTTGGCAGACCACTGATAGTATTTTTATCTCTCAGTCTAAATATGCCAGAAGTCTGCTTGACAAATTTCGGATGCAGGATTGCAAACCTACCTCCACACCTATGGAGAAGGGGTTGAAGTTGTTAGCCGACTCCGATTCACCTTTGGTCGATGAAACAACATTCAGGCAACTAGTGGGCAGTCTCATCTACCTCACTGCCACTAGACCTGACATCAGTTTTGCAGTGAGCTACATTTTTCGCTTCATGACAGCTCCAAAAGCTGATCATTGGATTGCAACGAAGCGAGTGCTGAGATATGTTAAGGGCACTTCCGATTATGGCATTCTATATGGCAGATGCAAGGATCCAAAGCTGATTGGTTATACAAATTCAGATTGGGCAGGATTAGTGGATGACTGAAAATCTACTTCTAGGTATGTATTCAGTTTGGGTACAGGTGTTGTAACATGGACCAGCAAGAAGCAGCAAGCAGTGGCTCTTTCCTCAACTAAAGCTGAATATCGAGGAACAGTTAAAGCAGCATGTGAGGTAGTTTGGCTCCGTAGGATGCTTTCTGACATGCATATGTTACAAGCAGGACCTTCACCCTTGTACAGTGATAATCAAGGCGTGCTCAAACTGGCCAAAAATCCAATCTTCCATGAACGTACCAAGCATGTTGAGCTTCATTGTCATTACATCCGCAAGCTAGTAGAAGACAGATCAATTCAGCTGCAGTATGTTCCGACCGCAGATTAGACTGCAGATATTCTCACCAAGTCTCTGAGCCCGAATAAGTTTGTAAAATTCAGGGGGCAACTTGGTGTTGTTGACGGATTGACCATTAAGGGAGGGTGTTAGAATATTATATTCTTATGTTAATGGTCAATATATTAATGTATTTATTTAGTTTAGTTTTGCTTGATATACCGTTTCTACAGTATCTGGTAGGTAGATATTTAATATCTACTGTTAACCTCCTTTTACTTTATATTGTAATCTTTTTTTGGTTAATAGAATAGAATGTTTTCTACCGAACATCATGGTTGTGTAACATCATATATGTTAATATATTTACAAAAATATGTATTTCTGTATTCCAACAGAACTGTGTTAACAGATCCTTTGGGCACCTGGCCGAGTACTAGTTCGGTTCGTCTATGGGTCCTGGCAGGGGGCAATAAAACACCACTTGGTTTGTTTGGGGCAAATCCAAGACGAACCCACAGACAACCTCTCCTTCCAGCAGCAGATGTAGGAGCTTTTTTTCTTTTTTTAATTTTTCTTGGATCTGATTTGACTGGGCGCCCTCCTCAACCCTAAAAGTGACTTGCAAAATACATAAAACACCAAAGCAAGTCCATTTTATTTCATTTCTTTTGCAAACAGCAAATATCATTCCAAGAGGCTAAACATTCTTTTTTGCTTGTTGGATCAACAAAGAGAGTTGAAGGTTGATCTTTGAAGGTTCTACAACGATTGCATTGTCATTCCTCAACATTTACAAGTGTTCATTGGCTGCCAAGAAGATCATAGAAGGAATTTTTCGCAAAGAGGCAAAAGTTTTTTTCAAAAAAATAAAATCCTCCATTTTTGTTTTACAAACATAAAACAAATTATTTGCTTTGTTTATCTATATTTTTTCCATTCTTCTAGGAATGTATCAAAGATTCAAAAGAGCTAGGTTTTGTATATCTATTTTTTGTGTTCAATTTTTGTTTTTGTTTTGAATGTGTTGTTTACAAAATTTCTTGCCATAGGAATCACAATGGCAACTAATTCTAGCTCCATGGCCCAACTTAAATTCAAAACAGATCATAATTCTCCTCTATGGAAATATGTTCAAATGATACAACAGGTTCCAAGTGGTGGGGTTACATTTGGATTTGCAATGGGTGTGATGTTAGATATTCTAGTTCATATAGTTGGGTGAAAGCACATTTGTGTGGACTACTTGGGCAAGGCATCAAACCTTGCCTTGGAAAGGATGGTGTAGTTGTGCCATCAAAGACAGTGATAGGATATATTATGGAGCAAGAACAAGCAGATGAATGAGCAGACGATAAATCAAGTCACCTCTTAATAAAAAAAGATCAAAGGGAATGCAATCCCCATCTAGTCCCAGTGTTGTGGTAAAAAACCATCCATTTTTGGCCACTCCTCATCTTCAAAGTGAACAACCCATTACAAACAAAAAACCAAATGGACCTTTGGAAAGTGTATTTCAAAATGAGAGTCAAGACATTGCCGACCAACATGTAGCAAGATGTATTTATGCAAAAGGATTGGCTTTCAATGTTGTTTGCTCTCCATATTGGAAAGAGATATTGAAAAAAGTTAATGAAGCTCCAAAAGGGTGCAAGGTCCCAGGTTATGAGAAGGTGTGTGGCACCTTATTGGAAAAAGAGGTCAAGAACGTTGAAGATTTATTGCAGCCCATAAGGGATTCATGGGTTGAGACAAGCATGTCCATTGTTTCAAATGGGTGGCAAGATGCTTAAAATCGGCCCTTGATCAATGTCATAGCAGTGTCCCCTAAAGGGGCAATGTTTTTGAGAGTTGTGGATTGTGAGGGGCAAGTGAAAGATGGCCAATTTATTGCTAATATTCTCATCGCAGCCATTGAGGAAGTGGGACCCCGTAACATTGTTCAAGTGATAACAAGCAACGAAAGGAATTGTAGAGCTGTTGGTTTGTTGGTTGAAGAACAATATTCACATATCTTTTGAACACCTTGTGTGGTCCACTCTCTCAATCTTATGCTACAAAAGATTGGGAATAAAATTGATTGTATCAAAGAGTTGTATGCAAAGGTTGAGGACATCCAAATGTTCATCACCAACCACCACATGTCTCAAAGCATTTTCAAAATTGAAGCTATTGAAGGTAAGTGAAGTAGCATAAGATTTTACATTTTCATAGTTTGATTATGTATTCTAATTCTCCTCTAAAGTTTGTTTTTAAATTTTAATTATTTTGTTTTTTATTTTTAATAGATTGCTGAGACCCGTTTCGCCTCTAACACAATCGTTTTGAGATGACTTGTGAAAGTTAGAGAGGCATTCTAGCATGGTGACTAGCCAAAATTGGTCTATATGGCAGCAAAGCAACTCTGACAAGGCAACAAAAATTAAGCAAATGATATTAGACGACTCGTGGTGGGATTGTGTGGAGTATCTTCTTAGTTTCACCGAGCCCATTTTGAGCATGATTCACTATACTAACATGAACAAGCCCTGCATTGGAGAGAGATATGATGGCATTGACTCAATGATTGGGAAGATGAAGAGCATCATAAATGCGAAGGAGCAAGACCCTAAAGAGACTTTCTTCAAACGAATGCATGCAATTGTTGAAGAAGGATGGAACAAAATGACCACTCCATTACATCTTATTGCCTTCACATTGACTCCAAAATACCACAATGCTAAGATTCATTTTGCCAATTAGGCTTCCCCCATATAGAGATTTTGAAGTGGTTGAAGGGTACAAGGCAACATTCCGTAGACTCTTCTCTAAAACTGAATTGCGAGATATAGTCATGAATGAGTTCATTGATTTTGTACACTCAAATGGTCAAAGTGTTGAGGCTCTTCACGATAGGTTTAAGAAGGGTGCTCATAGTTGGTGGTACTTCCATGGCCAATTCTTCCAACACCTACAACCCCTCGCAATCAAATTTTTATCACAAGTAAGTATAATAAATTTTTAATTTTTAGTTCTTAAACTTAACTTTCAATTTCCTTCATAGTTTTTTATTTTTTAAAATTTTATTTTTATAATGTATAACTTTAATTGTTTACTTTGTCTTCATAGGTTGCTACTTCATCTAAATCTAAGAGGAATTGAAGCACATATTCTTTCATCCACTCAATAAAGCGTAATAGATTGCACTCAAAAAGAGTGGAGAACTTAGTATATGTGCATTCCAACTTGTGTCTCCTTTTGCACAAACATGACTACAAGGAAGGGGACACAAAGTTGTGAGATATAGAGCTAAAGCATACTGACTTGGATGCTTCCACTTCCCAACATATTGCATATAAGGATTCTAAAAGCCAACACACTTTTAGTGCAAGTGGCACTGGTAGTGCCATTGGCACTACTTGTGGTTCATCTAACGCTCCTACATCATCTAATGTCAATTATGATGATGATATTGATGATTTACAAAATCCATTTGATGATTAAAAGTGTTGAACTTGATATTATTATTTTAATATTGGACTTGAAGTTTGAACGATGAATATTTATCATGCATGTTTTAAATGCCATTCAAGTTTATGGTGGTTTTGTTGTTTATAAATTTATATGATGCTATGTGATATTCTAATCTAATTCATGCTTTAGGCTGCATATATATATATATATATATATATATATATATATATTACTTTTACATGTTTTTTATACGAATGAACCCAACCCCAAAAAAGATTTAGCCGAATCCACAAACCAGATCCACGAACCCAAAACAGGACCAGTACCAAAACTGGCAACATAGCAACAAAACAAATAGAGAGTAAGGATAGCTAGGAAGATAGATAACCATACATCTACGCTAGAGTATGTCAGGTAGAAAAGGCACATATTAGTAGACTTTTCTTTTCCAGTTTTATTACCCCTTCTATGCATCTCTCTCTAATTGCATGACACATGATAGATATCAGATGACAAGGCATAGACATAGCTAGAGGAAGATAGGCATAAATATGCCTCAAGAGTTTTCATTTTCAATGTATAAAATGCACATTAATTAATTTCTTGCTTTCCAGTCCAATTATCCTTCCTATGCATCTTTCTTGAACAATATTTAAGACCTCTGATTTTCTGTATATCTTGCTTCTACATGACATATCTAATTCTCGCAGTTTACAGTGTTTTACAAATATTCTTTGGGATCTGGATCCTTCCTAGGGTTATGAAGAGTCAAGTTGAATTGGGAATGGAAAATCTCATAAACTCAAGTTCTAGTCACCCCTCTGGATCTAACGGAGCCAAAACCAGCTTCAAATTTTCAAGCCAGCTTTGCATTCTAGCTAAACACACTACAATCATCCAAATCATGGTTTTAACTTAAGTTTTTTTTTTTTAAACTGTGAACAATATGAGAATGATTTAGTTGCTATATCAATAACATAGTTCTCTTGGAAATCAATTCAGTGTTAAATTTTAGGTACCTAGTTACAACTCTTTTTAGCTATTTTCTTTGTATTCACTTATAATGTTGACTTGTAAGCATATCTTTGCTGGACAATTTATCTCCATGATACCTTTACTTCATCGTATACAAAATACCCACAAGATATAACCCGAAGAATGGTAATACCATGAAATTATCTGAAGGACACTTATTAATTTACATCTGAGTAGCAAGTCACATATAAAAAATCATATATAGCATTTCTATTGTTAGTAGAAACAAAAATCACATGATGTATTTTCATTTTTATGAATACGAAAAAAGTCACAAGTATTCCTACTTTTATATAGAAAAAAGTCAGATGTAATATTTCTAATTTTAGAAAAGACGGTCATATTATTTCTATTTTTAGAAATTGAAAAGTGATAGGGTGGAAGTTTGGGGTGCTTTTTTTGATTAAATAATGAAAAACGACTAGGTCATCTTCACTAACACGCATTACTACTTCACTGATGCCAGGAATTTGAGACCATTCAGTGTGTTGAAAAGCCTGAATTATGACCTAGACCCAACCAAAATGGTTGCATTGGCATGCATTTTGGTCAGAAAAGGTTTGACCCTCCAAAATTGTAGAACATATAATCGTATAAATTCCAAAATTTTGGGGAAACTGAAATCTCGTGTTTTGATGGGTTTGAAGTTGCAACAAATCCTCTCAACATTCGGGGGGTTTCTTGTCACATGAATTTTAGATTCCAGGTTGAATTTCTTCATTTTCCATTTTTAGACTGTTTATGTCCTGCTCAAAATAGCTATACAGGTAATGTCATCAGAATTTTAAAATCAGTTTTGTAGCTTCACATCTCTCAGAGATTGCTACCTTCTAAACTACTCTTGGCTTAAATAGAACTTCACTTACATTGCAGTGTCATATGCATTTATTGTGTTCATTTCCTTAATTCAGTTCACTTCCTTTTTAACACACTAAATTTCTACAATTTAGTGTGTTGTGCACCAGATTTCCAACTAAATTGGTATCAAAAATCACATGTAGCATTTCTATGTTTAAAAAGTAACCTTTATATTTTGCTCCTTGTATATCTTGGTAAATACATAGTACAACAAGAGTAGAACAGTCATAATTGTGGCAATCCTCGTATCTTGCTCATTGTTGTTGTCATTGTCTTCCTTTAGCCATATCAATTAACTAAGAATTAAATGACAATTATAAGTGTTACAATTAAAGAGCTGCACCTCTGAATTAACAGATTGTGATTTCTACTTGGCTAGAGGGTGTTGGCCCTCTTTGATTTTACAACATAACACTCTTTTGTAAAATGCTAAGTTGTCGGTTCTGGTATGGATCTTGTTTCGGGTTTGTGGATCTGGCAAAATTATTTTTGGGGCTGGACTAAAAACAAGAATTAATTTTAGAATACCATATAGCATAATATAATCAACAAAACCACCATAAACTATCATGCCATTTAAAACATAAATGATAAATATTATAAAATATCCATAATTCAAACTTCAAGTTCAACAATCAATTTTCAGCCTCATAAGGATTTTAAAAATCTTCAACACCAGCATCATCGTTGACATTAGATGATGTAGGAACATTTGTAGAATCACAAAAAGTGCCACTACCACTTGCACTAAAAGTGTGCTCACTTGTCAAACTCAAATGTAACATGTTGGAAAATGGAAGCATCCAAGTCAGTTTGCTCTAGCTCCATATCCCACAATTTCATGGGGGTTTGGGGCGGTGCCCCCAGTGGGGTTAAGGGGCAATACCCCTTGTGTGGATTTGGGGGCAATGCCCCCAACAAGGTCAAGGGGCAACACCCCTTGTGGGGGGAAATGCCCCCAATGGAGTTGAGTGGCAGTGCCCTTGGCGCATTCCTTGTCGCAATACAAGGTGGGATCAAGGGGCAGAGCCCCCACTACCAAGCCTAAATTAAAGAAAATTAAAGAAAAAAACTAGAAAAGAAGAAACATGGATAGATTCGCCTAGGTTCCCCCCCATCTTGCCCGAGTTCATCCCAAATGAACCCAACCCCATTCTATCGGATCCAGACTGTATCCACAAGTGAATCGGACCGGACCATGGATCCAATTCGAACCAAACCCGTATTCGGCCAGTTTGCAGGTGGATTCAGTAACTTAGGTAAAATGTCCAGTGTAGTTATGGTAAGCACAATACTTCATCTTTCTATTTGCTAGAATCCTTAATGGAACTACTTTGGTAAGAATTTCCAATTTTGGATGAGTTGGCAGGGTTTGGAAAGCAAGGTGGAGTAGATGTACTTTTCTTCTAAGGAGAAACTGAAAAATTGCTCTATCTTCTTGGAAAATTGGCAGGGTTTGGGAAACACTTTATCTTCCTATAGACTCCTTAGTGGAACCACTTTGGTTAGAATTTCCATTTTTGGATAAGCTGGCAAGAGTATAGGAAGCAGGCTGGAGTAAATATATATCTTGCTTATAAGGGGAACCTAAAAAATTGCTCCTCTTCTGCTGCATATCTTCTATCTTTAGAGCAAGTTGGTATCCATTCCCTAAAGAATTGATGGTCAGAAGGTCTATCTATTCTCTCAGATGAGTAGCAATCATAAGATAAATTTCCACAGTCCGTGATAAATATCAAGTGAGCTATTTCTGGATTGAAACTGTCAATTTTTTATATCAGCGTTTCAGATCATACTCTCTCTCTCTCTCTCTCTCTCTCTCTCTCTCTCTCTCTCTTGCATATCATCCTGATGTTGGATCATGGAGTATGATCTGAAACGTTGATATAAAAAATTGGCACAGTTTCAATCCAGAAATAGCTCACTTGATATTTAATATGACTTTTGACTTTCTAACAATATATACGGTACATTGTATGCAACTTTGAACTTCTATAAATAAATGTGACGTGAATTGAATTTTTGAACAGAAATATCAAATAACCTTTTACATGTGCCTATTTCTCATAATCATCTAAGCACTGTGAGTGGATAGAACCATTGAGACTGATGCCTATTGTAGACAATGTTATGTTATTATGTTACCAACAAAGCTAAGTACACGTGACATGTACCAGTATAGATATCTTAAATACATCTATCTATAAAATGCTGAGAGATATCAATCTTGAGTTATTATATTTATTTAAGATTTTTTTACTATGGAACTATTTAAAAATTATTTATTTTATTTACATTGTCTATTTTAATTTTATTTAAAGAGCTATATGTAATGAAGAGTTATTTTATTTTATTTGATATATTTAAAAGTTATTTTAAATTATTATGCCAAGAGGCATAACTACAGTGGTAGCAATGGATTGAGTGTAATGGCATGAATGTGTTAACAAAAACTATTAAAGAGCCCACATGTATTCTTAAAAAAACTAAAACTATAAAATAACTCAGTAAATAAAATAAAATAACTCTTAGTAAATACAACTAAAATAACTCTAAAGTAAATAAAAATAGCTCTTCAAATAAAAATGAAGTAAATAAAAAAAAAAAAAAAATTTGAATATATCAAATAAAATGAAATAACTCTTCGATACATATAGCTCTTCACAGTGTAAATAAAATAAAATGATTTTTAAGTAAAATCAAATAACTCTTAAATAAATTAAAATATAATAACTCCAGAAAGATATCTATTAGTGTTTTTTACAAAGATGTATTCAAGATATCTATAGTAGTTTTATTTTTTATTTACTATATTTTTATTTGAAGAGCTATTTTATTTACTTAAGAGTTATTTTATCTTACTTTATAACTATTCAAGAATTTTTTTATTTGTATTTACTAAAAATTATTTTATTTTATTTATTTAGGAGTTATTTTATAAAAAAAAAATCGTGAAATTAACCAATATTATTATTTTATAGTAAGGAATATTTTTGCGATGTTTATCATTTTAAAAATGTATATTGAATAATTACATAACTTTTTATACTGTCTAATGAATTTCATAACTCAAAAAAATATCATTTGTTGAGTCTCTTCATGTAATATTCCCGATTAGGAATGTTCAATATTTCAATTTGATTTCGCTCCACGAGAGATCTTATTTCAAATCAGGTCTATCCTAACAGATAATAAACTTAATAGAATATGCAGATACGAATTGTAAACCTTTGCAAATGTACAACAATATACAGTAACTGTTTTTTCCTCTTATTACAGAAAAAAATCAGACTTACAATCAATTCAGTTGCCAGAACAATAACAGAGATATTTTTATCAAAAGTATAAGAAATTCACAGCAAAGGGGGGTGCTACAGAAGCCACCAATGAATTGCAATCCCTAGGCACTAAGAGAGAGCCGCTTACTCAAACAAGCAGGCACTGACAAGAGCCACCCAAACAACAAATAAACGAAGCTTAGATGCAATCCCTAAGTGGAATTGCTTAACGCTGGATATGGGTTTTTGTCCACTAGTCAGCTATCAGGATCAAAGGGATTTCGTCCTCCAATCTCCAATGACAAACAAACAAGATGTCCAATCTATTTTGAGGAATAATATCATAAAAACTGGATGATGTCACTGAACTTTGACTTAGGTTTAAATAGGCAATCCAGTGATCACTTTCCCTCCAAAATACAAATTCAAATCTTCTTTTTTTCTTCAAGGAGCCCGGCACACACACCCTTGGACAACAACACTTAAAGGAATAAAACTTGATTACATAATACCCACCATTGAATTACAATCCCTAGGCACTAAGAGAGAGCCGCTAACTCAAACAAATAGGTGCTGACATGAGCCACCCTAACACCAAATCAATGAAGCTAAGATGCAATCCCTAAGTGGAATTGCTTAACGCTGGATATGGGTTTTTGTCCACAAATCAACTATCAATATTAGGGGGTTTTCGTCCTCCAATCTCCAATGAAAAACGAATAGGATGTCCAATCTATTTTGAGGAATAATATCATAAAAATTGGATGATCTCACTGAACTTTGACTTGGGTTTAAATAGGCAATCAAGTGATCACTTTCTCTTCAAGGAGCCCAGCACACACACCCTTGGACAACAACACTTAAAGGAATAAAACTTGATTACATAATACCCAAAGGGCCCTATAATTTGGGCACACATACAATAGGACACACCAAATTATTACAAAGTCATTTCCTTGATTTATTTTCCCAGGCCTATGGGAAATAGAAAATAGGCTTAAAGAGCATCTAGTAATCTTACGGAAAAAGGGGACATGACACTTCACTGCATTTTTCAACAGAAATCCATGCACAACTCCACATCCTCCATGTGAAGACAGTGAAATTTTGAGTCTTTAAAGGCCGTTGACAATGTGCTACATCAATGGTTGCCTTTGTCAATGTAAATATCTGGGATTTATAAATAGTCAACACCGGCATATATTGAAATCACTTAATGTCAGCATTAATGAGAGATATGCTGTAGTCTAGGGCATGTACACTATGTCAATTTTCTTTGAACTTGCCTGAAAATGTTTTTACTAACATGTAGTATCAAGGATGTTCAGCAACACTCAACAGAAGCTCTAAGATCATGTGGGAAAAATTATATGGCCCCCTCTCTCTCTGCAACTGTCTTAGACAAGAAGTAACTGAAAACATTCACAGGCAGACCAGAGTTGTCTATGTTAAAAGCTCTTCGCAGCCACATGTCATGGTAGCTCTCCAACTACACCTCTGACCTGGATCCATGTTTTGCTCTGTATCTTGATGACAAGATGTTTGGGTACAACTGATAACTACCGAATAGGACTTGCCTGAAAGTCTATACCTGATGCTAACATATTGTTTAAACTTTAACATATTTGAGCTACATTTTATAGGTGGGAGCTCTAAGATCACATGGGACGTTTCATGTACATGTACACCTGTGTCTTTCTACAGCTGCCTGAAAACATGCATACGATTTTTTAGAGTCTTATGTTGAAAGCCATCATCAAAAAAACACAGTAGCTTTGAAGATGCAACCGCATGAGGTAGCGTGCACTTTGCAGACTACTTTTTGTCAATTTTGCTAATTTTTTAGTGTTTTCTAAATCAATTCTCCAATTAGCAAAACTTTCAAGATACTTTAAGCAAATTGTGTATAAAATTCAATTAACATACTAGATGCATTAACAGTAGACCCTGTGCATCTTTTGAAATTAACCTATAATACATATATTTTTTATATTTTGAACAATAGTAAAATAAATTTCCATCCCTTAAAAAATTCTCTGGCGCTATTTTGCAGAAGAAATTTCCACCCATGTATTACAATGATTATGTCACTTATGTTACATGATCTTGCATACACCAGGTTAATTAGATATTTGTACATTATTTATATTTATAATTACTGTTTTTGGCACTTGTTTAGATGGCATTATATGAATAGTTCAAGTTGCTGGTTTGGGTATGGGAGTGGGTACAGATTCAGGGTTCATGTATGCCACTACACAAAAAATAAATTTCCCCTAGGTATGGGTATGGCTGTGTATATATCTATATATATATTAAATATATAATAATTATTAAATTATATATTATAATTTATTTAGAAAAATTAATAATAGATATTTTTATATTATATATAATATATATTATGACAATGTATATACTATATATTATATTTAATAAATATTATTATATACAATATATATATTACTCCTTTAAGGCTTTATTTGTTGAGTTTTCTCATTATGTTATCCTGAGCAGCTTTGAAAGATTGTAAGCAGCATAGGAAATGCAAGATGACCCCATCCAATGAAATGCCCTATATCTATGGTTTTACAATCAGAGGTAGGAATATTCATATTCTCGTGGGAGGCCCTAATCCAACTATTTGTATCCTCAATGCATATCTTTTGATGAAGAAGAAGCAGGTGCCCATGGTGAAAACGTTCATGTGGAATTCAATTCTTTCCAATAGCAAGCTACCAAATGTTGTTAGTGAGAAGAGCTCACTCCATTTTCGTTCGTTCAGCCTTTACTACATTCCATGGTCAAATGTACTTTCTTTACATAGACCCTTGAAAGCCCTACCCAATAATATTTGGTTAATGTTTTTTGTCTAAGTTTTGGTACCCTGGCTGTCCTGTCTGTGCTCCTCACCTGCTCCTGCTCCCACTCCCGTTTGGTTTGGGGATGAGACCCAGAATAGGTGAACCCAGTAACTTAGCGAATAATTGAAGACCTTCCCTTTCCCACATTGTCTGCCTATTGACATAACTAGTTATGGCCTTAACTGACAGAAATGCACAGTATATTTTTTCTCAGATGCTCTGATTGGCCAATAGGAATAAATGCATTTATGTTATTGGGTTTCATTAAGCCAAGTTCATAATAGACTACAAAAATGTCAATTCAATTTATTTGAGCCTGACCAAACATGCATACTTAAATGCAATGGTTTGACCACCTGTTGTTGAATCTAAAGACCCACTTGAAAAGAGTTTATCCAGAATCAGGATGACTCTACAGAAATAATTTTGGGACAAACAGTCCCACCACCATGATATTTGGGCCTTCTTTCGAATGCTACTGATGCCTTTTCTATTGGGAATTGATCATTATGATCTCAAAACTAAACTATTATATTCACTCTATCTTCATTAGAAATTATGGGATTCATTAGTGCTCTACTTCTAGGTTCAAATATAGTGCTTTCAAAAGGGTGCCTACTGCATTTTAACTTGAAGGCAACAATGTGTTAATTATAACATTGTAATTGATGGAAATATGCAACAGAGCTAAGGTCTTACACCACAACAAAATATGACAACCTTTTCTTCAAACAGCCTTTGGCTAGATTACTCTCAGCCAGCTGCATATAACTCTTCTCATAAACTATCTTATTGGCATATCCTCATGCAATTATGTATTGATATTCATCAGCCCCAAGGTCACTAGGACAAAAGCAAATGATTCCTTTCAAGTTCAAGGATATACAAATCTATACCAAACAGCCTCAAATAGCACAGCAGCAAAATCTTGATCAACATACAAGGAAGCCAATATTTTCAAAGAGGACTTTATTAGAATTTATAACTTGCATAAGACAACATCTCATGGAGGGTTCATTTCATATTGCCCGCCTTGCTCTTGTCTCTATTCAGATCATTTTTATCCAACAGAAAATGTCCTCCTTTGAACAATATCACTATAATGTCTGAATATACAGAGTAAAATGCTAAATGCTATATCTAACCCACTCCCATTCTCACTCTGGATTAACCTACCAACAAATTTACATCGACAACAAATCCTAAAACACTTCCAAACTTCTGTAAATATCGCCACATGGATGTCTGTTTTTCTTCAAACACAGGAGCGTGTAACAACAATCTCTATTGAAAGAGAAAGGTCAATTTGAAACATATGCAGCAATTTTATTTTAGAATAAAAATTGCCCTCAACAGACCAGAACATGAATATTGTATATGCTTAGAAGATAGTGACTAATCTATCAACAACATAAATTGTAATTTTATGTAGGTTATAAATCAATACTAATTTGCAAAGGTATCAGTAGAAATGTAAGAGTATTAATGCATCAACTCTTAAAAATCAGTAAAGTACACTGTGCCTGTTGACATCTTTCTCTCCTATGTAGGGTTGAGAAAAAGACAAAAAAAAGAAATCATATTAATTTCCACAAACGACCAAATTAGCTCAGTGGAGCTTGAGAGTACATTAAGTTACAATAGAAAAGTAACTGAAAAGTATAACACAAAAACAACATAAACCCAATTAATGGGGTTAAACCCCAAACCATATGATCTAAGTATAACTACAAATAGCCATGTGAAAAATTTACGATATTATAGCTCTTCATGTTATGCTTCTTTTTCTCTTATATAAAACATATTCTCCCAAAAAATAGGCAGTGAATATAGTTCCTAAACTAAAAGTTTGAAGCATGCATACCACTTTTATCAACCGCTTGAAAGGGGGTTCCTTTGTGCTTAACTTGTCTTCCATAAGAAGTCCAGGTGAAACATTTTGGTGTCCATCCTGGTTAGCAATATTCTGAGCAGGGCTAGAAGAAAAATCAGCTAACAGAGGTGAAGCAGAAATTCCTGGTGTACCAATGGCAAGAGATTGAGAATGGTTCAGTGCATTTGCTGTTTGTTGAAGGCCCTGACTACTTCCAATATTCGTAATTGCAGATGATTGCTTCTCAGCATCTTCCATGGGTGAAGGAGCTGGCAGGGTTGAGGGTGAAGGAGCTGTAAATGGTGAGGTTACTGGTTGAATGGGAGTTCCAAGCTTGGGAACAGAAAGTGATGATGCAACTAGACCTTGCTGATCTATTTGTGGAGAGGACTGCTGAGAGACTTGAGGTGAAACAGCTGGAAGAAGTTGAGGTGAGGAAACAGAAAGCGATGACCCTGTCTTAAATGGCTGCTGCTGCTGTTGATAAACTGGACGCTGACTTAATGTGTGATGTTGCTGCATAAATGGTTGTTTAATAGAAGATGGTTTAGGCTTTGATTCACTATTCAATTCATTCACTTGTTGAAACTGTGGCATTTGTTGTAGCTGCATATGAGCAGCTTGCTGCTGCTTCTGTTGCTGAAACTGCTGCTGCTGGCTTTGCAGATGTTGTTGCTGGAATTGCTGCTGCTGGCTTTGCGGATGTTGTTGCTGGAACTGCTGCTGCTGCTGCTGTTGAACTTGCATCTGCCAATTGTGCATATTGATATTCTTAAATTGCTGTGCATGGAAGATTTCTTGTGGTTTCATTGCTTGGTGATGATGTTGCAAAGTATTTGCATTCAATTGCAAAGGGTTTAAATCATTTTGTTGTAAAGGATTGTTTCCAGACTGCTGTAAAGAGCTTATGCTATTTTGCTGAAGAGTGATATTATTTTGCTGAAGAGCATTAATATTATTATTACTATTCTGTTGGAAGTCAGTCTGCTGCAGAGCACCTATACCACTT
>VDFB02307315.1:0-25029 GCA_007258455.2 Sequoia sempervirens | reverse complement strand
ACGATAGTCCACGCACATGCGCATGGTACCATCCTTCTTCTTCACAAGAACCACTGCAGATGCAAAGGGGCTCTTGCTTGGGCGGATGAAACCCATCTCCAAAAGTTCCCGAATATTCTTCTCGATTTCATCCTTTTGCCTCATCGGATACCGATATGGAGTTGTGATCACCGGTTTAGCCCCTTCCTTGAGCTCTATAATGTGTTCTGAACCCCGTTCAGGTGGTGGTCCAGGAGGCAAATCTGCAAAGACTTTGCTCTTCTTCGTGAGTAGAGACTGAATATCAGGAGGAAGGTCACGTTTAGTCTCTACAGGACTATCAGGAAGGATCATGCATTCAGCAACCCACTCAGCTTGATCGTGACGGATCAGCCTTGCCATTCTTTTGAATGACACTACTTGAGGACCCCCATTGGACATTCCTCTCAGAACTATCTTCTTCCCATCCGATTGGAACTTCAACTCCATAGTCTGCAGATTCAAAGAGATCTCTCCAAGAGATCGCAGCCATTGAATGCCTAGAACGGCATCAGTATCCCCAATGTGAACTACATAGAAGTCATCCTTGACTTCGTAGTTGCCCAACTGCATGGTCATGTTCGATATTTTCTTGGTGCAAGAAATATGGAATCCATCGGCAACCATGACCTTGAACCCTTCAAATTCCTTTGTTTGCAGCCCCTTCTTGGCTACCACAACTTCATCAATGAAGTTATGTGTTGCTCCAGTGTCGATCAAGGCAACGATTCGCTGCCCTTTGATCATCCCTCGAACCTTGAATGATTCGTTTCTTTGGAAGCTAGAAAGCTGAGCTAAAACTCCACCACTTTCCTTCTCATCTCCGGACTCTTCTGGAGCTCTATCTTCTTCATTTTCTTCAAAATCCGATTGCTGGTCGGAAAAATCAGAACTACTTTCCCCAGCAGAATAGTACTCAATCTGATTGAACTTAACCCCTTTAGGGCAAACATGGTCTTGAGACCATTTTTCCCTACGCCGGAAACACAACCCTTTTCTTCTGAGTTCATTCAGGGTTTCAGGATCCAACCTGGTGACATGGGAATTGTGATTCTTGAACTCCTTGTGCTGAGGTCGCAAAGGAGGTCTATGCTGAGGTCTTTTCCCTTTATCCCTTTTCTGAAAAGGGGAGTTTGACTGAAATTTTGCCTTAGGAGCAGCCCACTCCATGTTTCTTGCCTTTTTCATGGCCTCCTGCAAGGTTGGTGGGTCAAAGGCCTTAATCCAACCTTTGAGAGGTTCAGTCAAACCTTCACTGAAAAGAATCACCAATCTCCTTTCCGTGATTCCAGTCACCATAACTGAGAGTCTCTGAAACTCGGCAATGTAGGCATCCACTGTGCCATACTGTCTCAATTGCGCAAGCTCTCTAAAATGGATCTCAGGATCCTTTTTCTCAAACCTCTCGATGAGCCTAGTGGTGAACTCATCATAAGTTGTGATAGAACGATGACCCAGAGTGACTAGGCCATGGTACCACCACTCGTGCGCCACCCCATCCAGGTGTAGCGTAGCGAACTTGATCGCTTCTTCTTCTGCCATAGGTCTGAGAGCTAGATAGTTATCCAGCTTCTGAATCCAAGCTCGGGCTGAACTGGTATCACTCCCGTCAGTGTGGAAGTGTAACCTTGTTGACAGCTTGGTACAACTCTCCTTGATTTGATGGTCTTCTTTGATCAAAGTGTCTCCCTTGCCCTTTGTTTTTTCTCTTATGGTCCATGAAATCATTGAAGGACATGTCCATCCTGATGTCGGCAGGTAGAGAGTCATACTCTGTACGACCAAGCCTCAACTGCTCCACGAATGAAGCATTCTCTTCAGGATCTGGCTGAGTGACTACAGGAGCCACAAAGGTGGGTTTGAATGGCCTGGTGGAAATGTAAGTGTTGTTTGACACCGTCCGAGCTGCATGCTCATCATGCTGGTTTGAAGCACTATGCTCCCCTCTATGCCCTGAATTATTCTGTGGAGTGGGGTTCTGACCCACTTTCCCCATCATGAGAGATACCATGTCCATCAAGGCATCCATCTTTCTTTCAAATCTCTTTCCGGGACTCAAGGATCTTTCTCTTCCTTTCCCACTGTCATCTACATTTGTTGAAGTGGCGTCACCGTTACCCTCAACTGATCGCCACCCCCTCTGCCATGTCAGTTCACAGAGACTCCCAGCGAGCGCAAGGCTTACGGTATGCGACCCTCTGGTACGATAAAGGCTGGAGCTGTTCCAACCTTCTTGTCTTCCACGGCAATGTACCTCTTTCTCACGTCGCCATGAAGCGAGAATGAACCGCAAGGATGGCAAGATCTTGGCTCGATACCAGCGAGAAATATTCCGAGCCAAATTTTTTCATTTTTCAAATTATCAGATTTTTAACATTACACCCGTTAAGGTTAGAGGATAAACCAAAACGTGCAATAAGCAACTCTAACCAGAATGTACACCAGGATCCCGATGTGGGCAAGGTGTGAGCATTGGTCAGAGGATCTGAACTAAACTGCTTATGCAAAAGCAACTCTAACCAAGGATGGCGCCGATGATGGCGAGCATATGGTCAGAGGATCTTCTACTCTAAATGCTGAAAGGAACTCAACGTCAAGTATGTGCTACCCAATCCAATACGGAGTGAGGGGCGACCATATGACGGAGTGATTACAATAACAATGCTTGAAAAGACAATGCGGAAAGCTGGAAATACTCAACACCCAGAATGTGCTTTCTAACCCAGACTGGGATAGTAGCTACCATAGGGCGGAGATGAATTAAATACAATATCAATGCTGAAAGTAAGAAGACGATTACAATCTGATCAAGCAAGAATCTAATGTCTGTCAGTACTACTGCCAGCTTACAATTTGAGAGATGAAATCTTGCTAACAATATAAATCAGCATATGATAGAGTTATACAATATTCGTGAATTTAGTTGCTGAGAAATAAAGATCAACGGAAATGGCAATAACTAGATCCAACCTTGTTTTCCAGACTTGGGCAACCTTCTCTGAAGTCTCCTCAATGCTTTTGAAGGTTCCTCATCACCATCCAATGAAGAACTTAGCAGATTTCTCAAGACTGTATAACAGACCTGCAACTTCCAATGAATAACCAGCAACAGTAGATTTCTTGGAATGCTCAAAACTCACTCTTAACTTATCCAAATTGCCTATTATGAATTGCAACTCACTAATAGACTAGAGGCGCTAAAGCTAAGAACAGAAAACTGACTTAAAAGGCAGATAACAGGAAATGCACAGTTCCCAATGCAAATGAAAAGTACGGCCCCAGCAGTAAGGCGATTTCTCTTTTAAAATTCAGAATCTCTTCACAAAAATCTACAACTTTGCATACTATGGCGCCTAGCCAAAATGGAATGAAATAGACAATACCCACAACTGATTTTTTTGTCTTTTTTGATTTATGAATAAGACATCGAATCTGCTAAAGCTAAAATGCTAAAATCAGAAAACTCTAATATGCAAGATCTAATCCTAAGAAGACAAATGCAGATTACAGTACACGATTTCCAATAAACTCACAAGCTAGACTAAAAATCATCACTAGTTGTTGTCTTACAAACAAGAAGCGATGCCAGAGCTAGGAGGCCTTCATTCCTCGAAGCAAACCCAGAGCCAATCCGGCAGCATAACAGTATAGTAGACCAAAGATGTGAAATGATGCTCAAAGTCTCCCTTTTATAATTTTCCAGTTGACTTCACGAAACCCTAAAATCCACTTTCAAGTCAAAACCCTAATCTCCTCAAAGATGGCGTCCCTCCTTTCCAAGCAACTTTGTCTTTTAATAATATTTTAATCTTTCTTGGAAAAGGCGTCCATTTTGAACTTAATAATAAACTTCATAAAAGAAATAATTAATCCTCTTAATGAAGCGCCACCCTCAAAAGACCACCTTTTAAAAAGACTTTAAGTGATTAAGCTAGGCTAAGGGGGGAGTCAATTATAACATTAAAACGTGACTTTAATAAAAATAGCCCAACTTATTTCTCCAACTGCGCCCCAAAGCCATCAATGAACAAGCCAACCAATCAAACTGACATAGGAAGTCAACCAAGCTGAACCCAACTGGAAAGCTGCCAAAAATAGAATTTACTAAAAATAGTAAATTCCAGAAAATGCTCTGAATGCTGAGATGAACATACCACTGCAAAGCTCTCTGAAAACCCAGAAAGAATCCGCCATTGAATCCACCATCTCTGAGCAATGACCTCCTCAGCCAGAGGCCTGTTTACCTTCGACTAGCCGGTTTCCAAAAAGACCAGCGGTCACAAAGAGCGATCAAGTTTGAAAGGGGACATTACAGAGACAGCAAAGGCCGCAGTATGCACAATTACGATCAACCAATGAATTCTCATCCAAGAGTGAATAAATATTCGCTTTCAAAGCTGTTGGTAATAATGGCACAACAATTTTGCATAGCAAGTAAAGGTTAAACAAATAATGAGCCCAAGGCTCTTATTTATAGAACTCAAAGGAGTAGGCAACCCTAAAATCTCCTTGAGTTAACAAACAGTTCTTGCCAATCAATTAAGCAAGATTTATTCCCAAAAGGGGGGAACAAATAGTTATCTAGAAAACTACTTCAATTAACTGAAACTAAACAAAGAGTCAACTAGAAACTACTTTAGTTGACTGAAACTAAACTAAAGGTGAACTTTAATACAAAGTATGCCTCTAAAATAGTCATGGTGGTGATGTAGGTGGCTCTGTTTCTAACACAAGCACCGTTTCTGCTGCCGCTTCTTCTGCTGCTGTCTCTTCAACAACTATCTCTATTACTGGCTCTGGGGAAACAATACCCATGATTATTTCGGGACTATGTGTGGTTGTCTCCACATGTATCCCCTATGTTCTTGGCCTTCTATGCCCTGCCATTCTCATCCCTTTGGGGAGATTGCACCACTGCTTCTGCTTGGGCTTCTTTCTTGACGTGGAAGGTGGTGTAGATTGAACCTGTGGCGGCTCTGTTCTGGGAGGTACCACCTTCCTTGTTTTCTTCTTGTTGAGGTAGAGTTGATTATTTCTGACAACTCTACTTGTCCTCTCCTCTATAGATGGGTTATCCTTTATGTACCAATCCACTCTTAGGAGTGGTTGTGTGTCAATTGAATCTACGAAGAATGAGGGGAGGATGACTTCCCCTTCATTGTCAGATAAGCCCTCGATGCCTTCTGACATAAAGTCAACAATTTTTGAGAGCCTGAACCTGCTATAATTCCTTCTTTGCACTTCATACTCATCGTCACAATTGACCAAGTAATCCTCCATAGAAGATTCATGTGATGAGCGTTGCTCAAGATGCGTCGCATAGAGGCCTCTGGGATCATATGACCTTCTCTCAATCAGGTACTTGAGATTAAGCCTCACTGTTTCTTGGCTCATCAACTTGGCATTTTCCACTAACCTGAGAGTCCCATCTCAACAGGAAAGTTCACAGCTGGCTTCTTCAAGCGCAAGTGAATGTAAACTTCGCATAACTGCCTTAGGAATTCCATGAAAACTATCCTATTTAAAGGGTAGCATGGCATCATGGCGGGGTGACCAATGTAGCCGTACACACGTATGTAGGTGAAGGTAGGGAATTGGATAAACCAATCCGCCCAGTCCACCATTGCCTCCTTGGCTGCTTGTGAAATACATACGTGCATCTCATGGTCTAGATCTCGTACAGTGTGCATGATGAAGAGGTCACTTGTCCTATTGAAGTGTTGCTCTGCTTGAGTAAACTCAAGACGTGAAAAGTGTTCCTAAACCTTCTGCACACGTAAGGTTCCCACATTGTTTAATATCTTGAACTCGCCTTGGAAGGCAATCAGGTACACCAGGTAAGAACACATGTGGAACCTATGAGCTTCTAGAAACCTGGTAATCTGTTAGTGAAGTGTATCACTTATCAGAGTGGCCCAGTTGTAATGTTCCCTCTTGTTGATGATTTTTCGCAATGACATAATACATCCATGACTAAAATTGATTACCGTCTTCCTGTCTAGTGATTCTGCTGAGTAGAGTGATTAACACTACATACTCATCTTTGCATTCTCCTCGCCCAACCAACTTATGCAAGTTAAGTCTTTTTCAGTTTTAGTCATTTTTCTGCCATTATTCCTTGGCATTTGCTCTTGGCTGCCTTGAATGCTTTGTTGCATTTTGTCACTGATATGACCTTACTGGTAGGGCATGGTGGAATATCAAAACATTTTTCAATTTCCTTTGGCTTTAAACTTCAGATTATCCTCCCATCCACTGATCTAATTTCTCTTGTGGTAGGATTGTAATGCTTAATGCAAGCAATTACAAGCTCCACACTCTGTAATGTGATGGGGATGGACGTAGCTTGAAGCAACCCAGACTCTTCTATGTTTTGTAACGTGATCTGATTCATGCCCTCCAAGTCTTTTGTATCAACCACTGGGTTTACTTGATGTAAGTCCGTGTTAGTTGTTTTTAGGTAATCATGGTACAAGGCCATCTTGGTCTTGTATTGTACTTAAGAGTACTGCATCCTGAATAACTTAAAGATTGATTGCACACTTGACCCTGTTCTAACAATTTTCGGAAACCCCTAAAAATAACGCCCTGCTGAGAATTATTTTTTCAGGAAAAATATGCTGCTGATATCGAGTCTAGCGGCTTGTTCCACCGGATAACCCCCTCTGAAACGTGAACCACCGGGATTTGTGAAGTTCAAATGCATACTTGAGAGTGATTTTCAAGCCACATTGAAATGCGTTCCAAAGTCTCGAATAGTCAATTCGAGCATTCCCCCATGTTCGCCTCGCGAAGACCTTCGAAACGAGCTCCTTCGCGAAGTCTCATTGTTCGTACTTAGCGAATTGCGAAAAATGCAGTGGCACTGAAAAAGTGCGCTCCTGCTCTAAAGGCCAAAATTTGGATAAGTTAGAAAAGTGCAAGGGCGCTAAAATTTAGCGCCCCTGCATGAAAGTGAACTTTTTCCAAAATGTAATAGCTCTAAATTTTAGCGCCATTACACTTTTTCCTGACACTTAAACTTTTTCTGGCCCTGGCGCGTTTCTTCATCTTTTTCGCATTTTTCGTCAATCATGCCACTTTTCGTGCCTAAATTTATTGCTCGACTTGAGTTAGGTTTTTGATTTTCCTTTTCACTTAAAGGTGTTAATTCGCCATTTTCATTGTTTATGTTTTATGTTCTTTCCTCTCTTCATGCTGGGCGAGTTTTCTTCAAACTGCAAATACGTTTTTTGAGTTTTTCGACATCCCTCTCCAGCGTTTTTCGCGTTTCATCTTTGTAAGTTGTTACCCTTGCTTTCTCTTTATTCTCCAATTTCAATGGCAACTCCATGCAGACAAACTTTTCCAACTCAGAGTGCCATTTCCATTCATCCCTACATTTGTTTTACCAAAAAAGTGCTCAAGATGCTGAAGTGCCAAAATTTAGCGCCATGACATGTTGAAAATACCAGAATAAATTCTAACTCTGAAAAGTGCAAGGGCGCTAAAATTTAGCGCCCCTGCATCAAAGACTGAAATCTCCAAAAATGTAAAGGTATTTGAGATTTTAATGCAGCGCCCACTTCACAATCTTTTCGGACTTAGTCGTTTTGTGCAATGGTGTTGAATTTTAGCACCTTTACACTTTTCTTCCAGACTTAGTCATTTTTTGTGCAATGGTGCTGAATTTTAACACCTTTACACTTTTGGCAGTTTTTAACCTAGTCTCTTCAAAATTGCTCTATTTCCATTCCGGACCCCATTTCTTCGCTCCTGCATCATTTTCCGTGCCTAGTTGCTCGTTTCATGCTTGCTCAACATCGTTTCTTGCTTCACGCTTCCCAATGCTACTTTTTCTGCTAATGTCTATTAATTCACCATCCTTTGCGGTTTCTCTCTCGGATCTCGTCAGAGTGATCCCGAAGGTGATGTCTTTTGATCTTGGTTCTTCCAAATAAAAAGTTCATGCAGGAGACCAGGAAGAAGTATGAAGACTCCGCGCCCAAGCAAAGAAAAATGAAGAAGCTTCCTGTTCTCCAATGTTAGACATTTCCGGTGCATCCCTTTATGCATCTTGTAAATATTTCTCGACATTTTTGAATGTCATTTTGTAAATTGTAATTACACCAAGTTCAAAGATGTAATATTTTCAAAACAAATTACACTTTGACTTTGGTCAAAGTTAGGTGAGATCTCCTAAAATCGCTCACCTAACTTTCCCTGATTTTCTCAATCTCTTTCCTTCTTTTGCTCATCCCTCTTTCTATATAATGTGAGGGATTTTTCATTGTAAATTATCTTTTGGCCTTTTGCAACGAAGTGCTGCCCTTTTGTAAGCAAACTTGTGAAACTTTGCGTTCATGCTTTGTGAATGAGATTCAATCAATAAAGAAAAGGATTGCAAGCCAAACTTTGTGTTGGATTCGATACTTTTGTAAGTTGATTTGATTTGGTAGTGATTAGTTCGAGGAATCTGAAAGACTCTAAGTAGTTGATGTAAACTTTGTGTTACATTCGTTATTTAGATTGCATTGTATTTCTTTTATCATTGGTTGAATGATCTATAAGACTTTGTGCTTATAATCATTCATGCTCTTGCATGTTCTTGTTGGATAATCTATAAGACTTTGTGCTTATAATTATTCATGCTCTTGGATACTTTATTCGAGAGGATCTACAAGACTTTGTGCTTATGTCGTTAGGTGCTCGTATTTACTCTTGTTGGATGATCTACAAGACTTTGTGCTTGTAATCGTTCATGCTGTTCGAAGAATTGTTGCGTCTAAGAAGACTTTGTGCTTCTAACGTAGCAAACGGTACGTCTACGCAGATCCAACACTGATAAAGCTACGGAACGAATTTGTGCCTTCGTGAGCTTTCCCTTTTTAATTAATTTGTTTGTTGTTAATTACTTACGGGTATCTCTGCAGCCGCTTTGGCGAGATAGAGATATTGGCATTCTTGCTAGTTGTTAGTTTCAAGTTATCAAAAGAGTCCCGGAACTTCCAACTGCATTGAAGCATTGTAAACATCTTCTCTGAAAAAGAGAAGGATGAATGTAACACACCCCATCCCGTGAATTTAGTGTACATTGTCTAATTACTTTGTGTGATTTACTATTCTCTTAGCAGTAAGAAGGCCTCCCTTTCAGGAAGGAAGATTCACATCTCACATAGGCACGTGGTGAAGTCAAGTTATTATGGCAATCTATGAGAGGCTGAAGTTACATAATTTTCACCCAGCAGGGCACATGGGTTTTGTTTGTGGTTCAATGCTGAACAAACTCAGTTTGAAACTTTTTCAAAAAAACCCCAAAAATAGGGGCAGCAATTTGCTGATTTTAGAAAATCTGACGAGTTGGGTTTCACTGGAATACCTAAGAATACCTAAGAAAAGAAAAGAGGAAGTAGACAAAAGATGGATTGGAAGTTTTTAATCTTACTCCCTGAGAAAATTTGTCTCTGAATCCAGCCTTTGATTAGAAAACTTCCTTTGCCTCTGATCTTCAAGAAATATTGAAGAACTGTTGAAAACCCTTGCTAGATCTAAAAATGGTATCCTTGAGAACTTCTTGCTGTTTTGAATCTTCAACTTGCAAAGAAATAATGAAAAAGGAAGCCTAGATTTTCTTTAAGTATACTCAAGCTTGAATCCTTGAAGTTTGGGCACCTAATTCATGATCTAAGCCTGATTTGGCCTGATCTGGAGTTCAAAAGGTTGATTTCCACTGATTGTGGGGTGAATTGGCTAAGTTTTCCTCCAAAATATTTTAACTGAAATCAACAAACTTTCCTTTGACCTTTTTAGGCATTCCTTTTGAGTTTGAGTGCTTTTTCATCATTTTTCGTTGTTGAATGACCTCTGTTTGATCCTCGCTCCAGATTGATCAATTGATCCTAAGCAGCTGTTGATAGATTCACTGTTGAGCTAGATCCATGCTAAAGAGATGTGCCTGGGAAACCCTTAAGTTGGAAAACTAAGTTTGAGGCTCCAGAAGACTGGGCGCCTTTCTTTAGCAAGGGCTCTTTTGCACTTGCCTTAGTCAATTTTCAGTGTCTATTCTTCAAATTTTTATTTAGACCTCTCGTGCTTTGATTTGATCTCCTCGTTGACTGACAAGTCGGATAATATCGCTTGACGATTCATCAGGTGACGAGCTCAGTCCTAAAAAGGATGGTTGGTGTCTCGATTCCTGAAAGTTAGTTTAAGGCCTCAGTGAGCAAGGGTGCCTTTCTTCTTTAGGGGCGCTTTTGCTCTTTTGATTAGTTATTTCTTGTCGGAAACTGCCTCAGTTTGATCTTCGTCATGGGATGATTGCCTTGTCAGAATCTTTTGTAGATGGTTTCATTGTCGGGATTGACCCAAATAGAGGTCATCTTGGAAGTCCTTTAGCCTTTTGTTAGCATCTGAGTGCCCAAAAGAAAGGGTGCCTTTCTTCAGCAAGGGCACCTTTTTCAAGACAAGCTGTCGTTTCTGGATGTTCTTTATAATAGCCTCTTCGCCTTCTGTTGACGATTGTCGATGATCACCTTATTAGATGATCTCGCTGAATGTCTCGTTGTCGAGCCAGTAGGAGAACACAGAGGATGACTGCCTTGGATGATTCAAAAGACTGTATTTGACCCTTGAAGTTCAAGGGCGCCTTTCTCTGGAAAGGGCGCTTTTCTTCATTTTGAGCTGGTTTCTCCTTTGTATCATTTCCGGAGTTAGCTAAATTTTGGCCTTTTCTGGTTTTGTAGAATCTCTTTCGTCAAACATCTTTTTCATCGTTTTTCGCCATGGTTGTTTTGTTGAAGCTTAGCTTTCAGCACCTGGTATTGGCCAATCTGCCATTAATGGCTGCGGAGCTCCTAACTTTGTTCTTGAAAAATAGAAATAGACCTGTTGTGACCTTTTCACACATCACCCCATTCAAAATGGGGACCCCCTAAATTTTGTCCCATTCGGGTGTTTTGGCTTTGGTTTTGGGTGGTTTTGCGGCAATCCTTCTTAATTCCTTATGTCTTTCCAGGGATATACCTATCTTTTGGCTTGATTTGGAATTTTGGCTAAGTCTGGAGCACGTTTTGATAGATTAGGGTTTTTATTCTTCGGACTTAGTTGAAGGTCAAGTTGGTGAGAAAATTGAAATATGAGCTTGGCATTGCATTTAGGAAGCTTCAGGTAGGTTTCCATTAAATTTTCACTGAATTATGACAACTTACTATTTTTAGTAAGTACTTAATTTAGGACCTTTTTCTTAGGACTTTTGAAATTTTGACTGCCACACCACGTTTAGGACCCTTTAAAGTGCTTACCTGCAAAATTTGAGCAAATTCTGACAACTTTCTATTTTTAGCAGTTCTGGCTTGGTGAGCAATTTTTAGAGTTTGCATGTATGATTTTTCAATGCATGTCAAGATAGTCTTTCTGGGTTTTTCGAGAGCTTCGCAATGGTATAACATGCAAGTCAAGGTGATGACTTTCTATTTTTAGCAGGTACCCCACATGCGAGCTAGTTTTCTGGGTTTTTCTGGGTTTTTTGAGATCTCTCGGGCAGTATGATATGCAACTACATCCAACAGTTGGCCGATCACTTTTTCAGGCACTTACTATTTTTAACAGGTTCACTCCAGCATGTCCCAGGTCTTCTGTTTCAGGAGCAGAACAGTCCAAAATAGAAATGGAGTCAAACGGAGGTCGGTTGAGGCACATGCAAGTGAAATTAGGGTTTCCAACTTTGGTGCCTAAAATGAGGGGCAAAATTTGAAAATATTGAAAAACGAATGTATCCCATTGCGATCAACATCTTTCAAGGAATCTATTGGTAAAATTTGAGCGTAATCTGCATACTTACTATTTATAGTAAGTCACTTCTAGAACATGTCTAAAAATAACAGGTGAGCATGAAAGGCAAGTGTGAACAGGTCAGATAGGTCACGAGGGTCACGTTGGGAAAATATCAAGACAGGAGGAGTTGTAGAAGTTTGAGAATCAAGAAGTTACTAAAATTAGAAAGTGAGGGCGAGCAGGTTGAAAATAGGCTAAGTGTTCAGATACGCCAAGGTGGGAGACAGGAAAGTACAAATTTGTATAAGGCATGAGTTTTCAGAGCTCTGGAGTGGAAATGTGCCCATGATGACATAAGAGGGGAAATTTTTTTCTAAGTCATGAAGATGAAAGCTCAACCCTCCAAATGCGCCCCAGGAGGAGGAAACTTATGAAGAAATTTCCTCAGTCATGAAAAATGGCAGGAGCCCCCTCTAAATGCTCCCTAGGCATCATGGAGAGGTTGAAAATTTTGGTAAGGCATTGGGAAATGGCAAGAGACCCCTCCATATGTGCCCAAGGTAGCACAGTGGCATCAAAAAGTTTCTAAGGCATTAAAATGGAAGCTTCACCCCTCATATGCGCCCTAGAAGAGGAGGGAGCTTGAAAATTTCTAAGTGATGGAAAAATGGAAGTAGACCGCCTTAAATGCGCCCATCATGGAGAAGATGGAGAAAATCTTCTAATGCATGGGGAAATGGTATAACCCCTTCTCAAATGCGCCCAAGGGTAAAATGAGTGAATTCTTGAGAAATTCCTAAGGCACAAAATGGAAGAAGACCCCCTCATTTGCGCCCAAGACAAAGTGAAGAAGCAAGATGGGGAATTGTCTAAGTCATTAAAATGGAAGCAACACCCCTAGAATGCGCCCAAGGTAAGAAGGTGGCTGAAAACTTTCTAAGGCACAAATCAAACCTCAAGGGGTCATATGCGCCCAAGGTAAGAAGGGGATATTATGTTGGCTGAAAATTGTCTAAGGCAATAGAAATGGAAGGACCACCTCTGATATGCGCCCATCATGAGCAGAAGGTTTGAAAATTTTTCTAAGTCTTATGAAATGGAAGAGGACACTCCTAAATGCGCCCTCAAGAGGTGAAACGAATATTCTAAGGAAAGAGGGAGATGAATGAGAGAACACCCCTCTAAATGTGCCCAAGGGGGAATGGATGAAGATGTGAAAATTTTCTAAGGCATGAAAATGAACAAGGTGAAAATGCGCCCTTGAAGTAAGACCTCTTAAATATGCCCTTGAGGAAGATGAAATTTGTCTAAGAAATTGAAATATGAAGCACAAATGTTAAATGTGCCCATGATGAAAAGTTATGAAGAAAGCAAGGTTTGCTAGAGGAAAATGATGAATTTTCTCTGATCCAGAGATGAATCAGACCTTGGAGATCAGAACATGGAGATCAGGTAAGTGAAGAGAATTTATATTATAAAGTGTTTTGATGCTCTTCTCTTTATTTGTTTTTCAGGATGAACCCTGGGACCAAAGCATGACAACTTGAGATGATGGAGCAAATAGTCCAAGACAATATTACAACCTTGGAAGGGGGAAAGTTACATGTTTGAAACTCCCCCGTGATGTCTCATTTGCGCCCAAACCACGAAGGGAGATGTTGGAACAAACAACAAAGTGTTGAAATTCCTCCACAAGAATCTAAATGTGCCCAACTCAGGCAAGCAGCTGGTAAGGAAGAAATGATCGAGTCCAAGACAAGAAAATCCTTTGAGATCAGGATGGAGGAAATGATGAAGGCCCAAGCGTTAAAGATCATCCTCAGGCACTAAAATATCCTCAAGGCTAAGGAGGAGGAATGAGCAAAAATGTTAAAGAGTCATAGCAGGATGGATTGAAGAACAAAGTAGAGGAATTCTTCTCAAGTGTGAAGTCCTTCTCTGACAATGACCTATAAGATGTTCTCCGACATACTACGAACAACCCAAGATGCAGTGGCAGCAAGGAGGAAAATCATCATCAAACAGGAGAAAGAAGTTGCAATCAAGGAGAAGAACAGTGGGAATGCGTTTTTGGATGAGAATCTTCTAGAAGATGGTGGACATTAATTGCTCATTATGACTTCGGGAGAAAGTGGGAATCTTCTGTGCTTATTTATTACCCCACTCCTCTTTGTGGCAGTTTTTAGGGAAGAATCTTGATTAGGGCATATGTGGCTCAATCTAAGCCATTCATTGTAATTCAATCTGAGCCGTCCATTGAATTTGGCCAACTATAAAAGGGGCATCCCCCCTCATTCTTAATTAGAGGAGCATAGAGAGATAGCATATCATAGATTGATAGAGAGATATCATAGCATAGATTGAAGAGGAAGGAAAATTTTCAAATTGAATGCTTTGTAAGAAGTTGTTGTGAGCACTCCTATAATAAAAAAAGTTATCATTGCTTGTGGTTTCATCTTTTGTTGTGGGTAGCTAGCAAGATTTATTCGTCCTTCCAATTCACTTAAAATCTTAAAGTAGAACTTGGAGTAAAATAGATTTTATTTCATGCAAGTAGATGGTAGTAGTGGAATGTGGTGTTTAATTTGAGCAAGCTTCGCTAATCCATACCACAAGCAGGTTCACTGATGGTGAGTTCGCCCTGTGTGGTCAACTGGAATATTGTGGACCTAACTTCAATTATGGTTTATATGTTGGTATGCGTTGTTGTGATGGTATCTTGTTGAATCCTGATCTGAATATCTCAAGCTACTCCTTTGAAGATTACACTAGTTCTGTGGAAGCTATCCAAGGTGAGGCGAAGCAGAGCTTGGTTGAAGTTTGCAACAGTTGATCTCCACATCCCGCGCCTAGGATAGACCATTTTTTTTTAATCCCTACAACCATTCAATTTCCACATTTTCTGGTTAGTTTAGGAAACCCGTGCTTCATTGACAAACCTTTCGAATATTCTGAAACCCCCTTTCTCTTTGATCTCCGGTTGAACAATTACGTAAGTCCCCCTTGAGATACCAACAAATCACATCAAGCCAATTGAGACTACATCCACTGCATAAAGGAACCTTGGAGTTGAATGCATGATCTTTCTCGCAATCTTAGCATGTAGGAGATTTTGATCAAGAGAGGATAGAGTAACCGTTGGGAACTTTATTTTGTGTTGGTGTGGTCATAAAACACTCGTCAACAAGACCCACTAAAGTAAAATATGTCTTTTGATGATTTTGACTTGATTAGTGTGATCGTGAAGTCGATTAATCCTATCAAAATCATTTTCAGTCATTTATGGGAAGGTCCTATTTTCAGGGGTTTCCCTGAAAATAGGGGCATGAAACCCTAATTTTCAATTTTTTGAAAATTTGCACATATGTTCCTTGACAGAAACCCAAAAAGACCTTATGTTTGTTTTGACCTAAAATAGACTTTTGATGGCATTTTTTGCATGATTTAGCTGAATTTAAATAGAATGCCAAAAATTTATTTTGGGTACAACATTAGGCGTGATGGAAAATGGGGACATTACATTTTCCCTTCCTTTCTCTAACATAGGGAAGACTCATAGTCTTTCAAGTTACATGATACCTTTCAATATGCCAATCATAACAAGCAGTTATCAACCACTTGACTCAAACATGCAAGCCTTGTTTGACCGCCATTTCTTTTAACATGTGAACATTTAGGCTTGTGCAACCTTTTGAACATATTTGTAACCTTTTTCCAGTTGGATCCATCAATCCATCCATAATTAATCTACATGCAATATTTCATAGATTGTCCATTCCATTCTCTATTCCAACATTACTTTTTAGAGTGATTCTTCGATCTACAAATAGAACAAGGATGAATATCATAACACGTTTCCTTTTTATGTCCTTCCTTGTGACAATTAGAACATTGCAAACGTTGTATTCCTTGAGCTGATTTGCATGAACTTGTAGCCCTTGTAACACCATTGATGTCTTTCTTATCATATCCAAGGTCTTCACTCTTTGGCCTCATAATTGGCTAAATGAGCTCTATAATTCCTTGCCCATGCTTTCCCAAACCTTTTCCTGCATATCCCATGTTTTCATGATTTTCAAACCAACACTCTTTTCAAATCATCCTTTGTTATTAGCATCACAGGCTACAAAATCTGTAGTTCCAGACACATCTTGACCTTTAGCCTCACATTCTTTATCAAAAACAACTTCACACAAATCAACAATTTGATAAAGGAACAACACAAATCTTTTGTGCCCCA
Source organism: Sequoia sempervirens (assembly GCA_007258455.2). NCBI lineage: Eukaryota > Viridiplantae > Streptophyta > Pinopsida > Cupressales > Cupressaceae > Sequoia > Sequoia sempervirens. The sequence continues at coordinate 9,020 of VDFB02307315.1, read as the reverse complement.
TGAAACATCACACACCAATGGGCTTTGACCTTAGACATTCATTGGATGCTACTAATTGATCATTCTCTTCTTTCAATTTTGATATTTTCTTCTCTAAACTGTTTCCTCTTCTAACCTCTTTAGGTTTTCTTTCATCTTATCAAATAACTTTAATCTTTTCTCTAGCTCTTCATTTTACTTTCCCTTAGCAGCCAACATCCCATAATCTTCTAATCTTTTCCACAAATCTTCCGTTTGAAATATTTTCATGTCCCAACCTTCCCGCTCTAATACTAGGCTGCATAACTATTACACAGTTTTATTGAAGATTATTTAAAATGAACTTTGCTGATACACAGTTCATAGCATCCAAAACTAGATTGAAAACCTAAAAAATCTAGGCATGTATCTATCATGCATTATATGGCCATCATAAAGATTGGCAGATAATAGATGAAACATATTTTGTTAACTATTATTCAAACTAAAAATAGATGTAAACTATAAATAAAACTGACTGTCTAAATATGCAAATCTACGCATAATACACATGCAGCATGGCGGTGAAGCTCATGCATCAATTACCAACACGCCCAACACAAGCACAAATAAAATATAACCAGTTGACAATTTCTTCACTGTAGGCAAATAATTTTCCAGTGAAATAGATGTAAAATAAATAAACATATAATATAATAATAATTAAATAATAATGATAAAGGTTAAATTTATTAAGAATTACTGGCCTTAACTTCCACCTATGACTAGGGGAAAGGAGAAATCATAGAACTTAGGGGCTAACTCCACTCCAACCAACTAGTGTGCAGCCAAATTGTATTTTAATCTCCTTGAAACAGATAGATGAGGGAGTTTGCTTGGATTGCATAGGACAAAACTACAATTCAACTATGCTTAGTCCCAATTAACTAAAATTTCATCTACTTACTAAGGTGTAACAAGGGCGAGGGAAAAATAGATTATAAGAAGTAGACGAGGGAATGAGGCAAGGAATTCATTTTCATGAACTCTAATATCTCCTGGATGGATATTCTATTTTGGTAAAAAAGTGAAAGTATCAAGTGTTTTTCCACTAGAGTGCCGCAACACCGGATTGTTGAATTATCGCCGGTTTATGCTGCTACCTTTGTTCAAGGAAGGATGATGAAGATTATTGGCATAAGCTGGGCGTGGAGATTTGAAAAATTCCCTTTTCTTGTTCCAAATTCAACTAAAGTTTAGCAATCCAAGCATGTAGATTGCCGATAGTTTACATTCAACATTTAGTTGTGCTTGATGGAGAAGCGAGATGGGAATTTAATGGGCCTTTTACTTATTAGATCAATGAAGTTGTGCCATTTTTATTTGGTCCAAAAAATAAATTATTAAATTGTAAGAACCTTGGTGGTTCTCAACCCGAAAACCCAAGCGAGTTGCTGATTTTTGTTTTGTTTTTTGTATTTTTTTGTATTTTGAGGGTTTTTGCATAAAAACAAGAGAGCTGCGATTTTCTTAAATAAATGCTTGAAAAATCCAAAATAAATCTAAATGCAAAGAATAGGCTTTGATCTTGCTCAGAGAAGGTAGGCGCACATATTTATTAAATATCCAGAGCATTTACAATATCGAAATATGACAAATGAATTAAATATGAATTTTATTTCAAAAACCTGATTCTCCTTGCAGCCGCCTGAAGAAATGATGAAAGTGTACGGCTAGTATGAATCTCTCAGCACAAGGCACCAGAAGAGTCTTCAGAAACCCCAAGCGCACCAAATGCAACTGTCAGAAGCCAAGAATCCAAGGCGTTGTCACTTCCAATGAAAAGTACGGCTTTTCTGTAGTGGTGCGGCCTGTACCAGTAGTAATAAATAATATAGTACGACTCAATGAAATGATTGCCAGATCTCTGTAGAAACAGCTCTGTGAAGTCGCCTCAACTGCTAGATGAATGTTCCTGTTAAACCCTGAATAAATGAATCAATGAACTCAATCTGTAACCCCTGTGTGAAGTCACCAAGATGCAAGCTTCAACTGGTATTGCACAGTCTCAGTCTGCCAATTCCTGAAGAGGTATCGTTCTCCAGAAACGCTTCGTCTGCTGAAACCCTAGGTTTTGCAAACTCCAATGCTTAGAGCAAATACAAGACAAATTTGAATAACATATCATAATGGTTCGATTTGTCTTACCTGTGAATATATACTCTCTTGCAAAAATTCGACCCAACTCACTTTTTAATAATCATTTAAATTAAATGATCAAATTCGTCCTTTTTGACTTAGGAGAAAAATAATAATTAAATGACGTCTTATTAATGAATAATAATTATTCATTATATCAAATATATCACTTTATTATAAAGTATTAAAATACTTTATAATATACCATTTAATTATTAATATTTAAATATATTAATAAAGTGACTTTAATATAAAGTCAAAATATTAAATATTTAATAATCATTAAATACCTTTTATTCCTTCCGGACTAAACAAATCCAAAGAACTGGTCGATTCCCGAAGCACCAACAATCCAAAGTTCTTCCAAAATAGTGCTACCGGTCCGGAATTTCTAAAAAATAGAAAGTTCCTCAAAACCACTCGCGATTCTCGCTAAGGCCCAACTCAAACAATCGGCAATGCTGAAGCCCGTAACACCGGTATCCGCTCACTGATCCTCCACATATCCGTCACCCCACGAGGATCGTAAAAATGATAGGCTCCACCTCAACAAACAGAATGCCCAGCCAAAACGTAATACGCCGCAAATCTCTACGTTGTCTAACTTAGCAGACAGAATATCCTTTACCATGAATGTTGCATCTATATCATTATCCCTAAAACGACGAAACTGGTTTTAGGGTATAAAACTAGCAGTTGTTTAAAGGACATCCTCCCTTTCAATAGAGTGAGGACTTGTGCATACTTGTGAATGTATTTGTTATTGCTTTTGCCTTGCCCACAGTTGTAATAACCCACCTAATTTCACGAAGTCCTTTAGGAGTCCAAACACAATGGTGTTAGTCCTGGAAGCCTTCTAAAGCAAGAAAATTTGAAGCATAATGATCTCCCATCCCCAAGCGAATGACTAGTTGCAAGGTGACTAGATAATTTTGTTGTTAGTGGAATACATTTGAGTGGCATGGCACTCCTATTGGATAAAAGGAAAGGAAATTAAAATTTATTTTAGCTTTGAAAATTACTCCTTCCATCAAACATTATAGTGTATCTTTTCTTTGTCTAGAAGGCTCGAGCTCAATAAGTATTTCCCTCATATTCTTGGTCGTGGTGAGTCAAAATACTTCCTCTAAGAGCCTTAGAACTAGAGGCTTTTAATGTTGACTATCTTTTTCTTTGTCCAGAAGGTCTCGACGCTCAGTATGTTCTGCATATTCTTGGTCATGCTGAGTCAAAATAATTCTTCTAAGAGCCTTAGAACTTGAGGCTTTTAATGTTGTTTGATTGTAATTATATTGCTCTTCATTTCTTCAATTCCGATAATCAGGAGCAAACAATTGCAATGACAATTGCAATTTTGGTTGGGCTAGAAATATGTTAGATTATAATGTAGACTTGAGACATCTTTTTCTATTTACTCTTGGATACTTACCTAGATTAGTGTGTTTGATTTTTGAGACCAATGTCTATCTGAGGAAAACCATTATAAAGTAGAAGGCATTGCAATTTTTGCACAAGTTGCCACTTTATTTATGCTGTTTTATAAATCAATAGTTATGATTGCTATAACAATTATTGTGTTTTATTTTAATATGTTATCAACAATTGAATGATTTAAAACTTGTTGGCATTTCAATTCGCACCTCTGGAATGTGGATTAGACAGAAATAGCTATGCATAGGTAAATTTCTCTTCAAATTTAGGAAGCTCCCTCTTTATTGATGTTGCTTAAGAAAGTAAATTAAAACTAATTTCCTATCTTTTGTTCAACTAAGAGCACAAGGTTATAAAACTCAAGCGCCACAGCTAAGATTTTCTATTTTAGAAGTTCAACTACGACTAAGCCTATTCTAATGATGTTTCTAATTACTCAAGTAAACATAGAGCATGAGAATTAGAAATGAACAAGGTTTGATTCTTTGACATAGATACTTAGATAAACTTTCTTCCAACATACATCTACTTACTTTCAATGCAAGCTAAAATGGAGATCATATAAGCATAACACAATAAATGGAAATCTGAGACTTTATATCAAGGCAGCAAAGTAGGCACAAGACTTTATTTTCTCAAATTTCAGGAACAAAAGATCACACTTCTGGGACAGCAGGATTGTAGCAAAATAGGCTTATAGTTTAGCCATCAAATCAGAATACATTGACACAAGACACATGCATTGAACAAGAACTTGCAGCTAAAAGAGACTTGCAAACTTGTTCTTACACTAAGTGAACTGAAACTAAACAACAACTACTTGTAGGCAAAATAGGCTTAGCAATTTGTTATCACAAGCATGGTTAAAGAAAAATGGGGAAAGGCTGCCCTTATTTATATACAAGCAAGGAGTAGGGAACCCTAAAATCTCCTTGCTTTTAATTTAACCAAGACTTGCCAACATGCAAACTTTATTTCTAAAACTAAAACAAGATAAGCATCTAACAACCTATGAAAGCATAAAAACAGGGAAATGCCAACTATTACATCTTGTTTTCTTTTCTCTCTCAAAAAGGGATAAGCCTGAACCAAGAATAGAAAGAAAGCATGAGATAAGAATGGAAAGAAAGATGGGAGAAAGTTGTTGCTTTAAATCTCAACCACATTCGCCAAAAAACTAGAAATTGGCTCTTTATCAGGAGCATCAATACTATCTATAGCCATATTCCGCTTTTCCGGGATTTCCTTGCCTTCTGCAATTGAACTTAGAGAATCTTTGACCTTTTCAGCTGCTTTATGAGTTCTATTCTTGAAAAACATCGTTGCCCAAAAAGATGACTCACTAATTGATAACTCGACGGCTCTGCAACTTTATGTTTCTGACACTTCTCTTGATTTCCAACGGAAGAGTATTGTACAACTCTTTTCTAATACTTGTCCTTTTGCTCTTAATTCACCCTTTCACGTTCTTCAACTGAGATGATGTTTTTGTTCATGGTGGTATTGAAAAAACATTTCTCAACATTGTCCATTCAAATAATCATGATACAACACTTGTTTGGCTTTGAATTCCATAGGAGAATACTGTATGTTGAAAAATTTGAAGTTTGACTATAAACTCGACTATGCTCGGACAAGTTCTGCACAAAAGCTAACAATAGCCACCTGATTTTTCTTCTTCAAATGGGCATATTTTTCAAAAATAATCTGAGATATGGATTTTGTAGAGAATCTCGTTACAAGAAGACCCAGATCATTCATTTTTGAAATTTGTTGATGGCTGGTTGAAACAACATAAATCCTAATTTTTGAATTTTTTCTGAAAAAAGCTGAGAGCTGAATTTTTTGCAATCACATTTTGTATGAACCTAGTTGATCAAAATTTGAAAATACTGAAGATTTCTTGGACATGCGTGGAAAAAACAATTTCTTGAAAGTTGAAAAATTCTTCAAAGTTGTACAGAATTGAAAACCAAGCTGACCCAGATTGTTGAAATTGGAAAATATTGACCCCCTTCTTCTGAAAATTGATGCCTTGAAATAAAGCATGAAAAAGCAAGCCCCTTTGTGTGCGAATCCGGAAAATATGAAGGACTTTGAAAAAGCACCGGGTTTTGGCCTTTGAATCTTGAAATGAAGAAAATTATGTCTCCTCCTCTGGAATCCAACCTGCAAAAATTGAACAATGAATGCCAAAGCCCTCTTAAATAAGTTTTGAGGATAAATAAAGCGCTTTATTCCCCAGCTTTAAAACTTTTTAAACCCAATCTCAATCTTGTGCATCGAACTTGGACGTTTTTCCCTCTTCTTGAAATTTTGAAAATTTGAAAAATTTGTCAAAGGCATGAGAACTTGGGCGCCACCCTTGGAGGACTTAGCCATTTTCATGAAATTCTAACTTTTGCTTGTGTTTTGACCCCAGTTTAACTTTGATTTTTGGACTCTCGATGAATCCCATGATCTAGCAGAATGATCCATCATGGAGCCTAAGCAAATTTGATGAAGTTTTTTTGGAGGCAACTTTTCATAAAAGCTTCATCTGATTGCTCAAAATGTTGGGCACCCTTGGCTACCTGGGGCGCTCAAGCTTACCATTGTTAGCCATTTTTATGTTCTTCAAGTTTTGCTTGCTTTCCTTGATCTTCTAATGATTTTGTAATTCTGGATGATTTGGGAGTCCGACAAACTACTGGTTGGGCTTGTTGGATAGCTTGATGAATTCTGAAGGGGGTTCTCTGGAGATCACATCCTTTGAAAACTGAATTTGGGGCTTCAAAAGCTTGGGCGCCCCTGGCTACCTGGGGCACCCATGCTTACCAGAGTTAGATTATGTTATGAGTTTTTTCACTTTGCTTTGACTTCTGATAGTTTCATGGTTTTACCCCTCCGATTAGTCGGTGATATCTGATGCTTGTCAACTTTGATGGACCTGCTGACAGTTGCGTTGGAAAGCCTGGTCAAGACTGGAGAAGACATGTTGGAAACTAAAACTGCAAATTCATCCATTTGATGCCCCAAAAGCTTGGGCGCCTATCTCCTTCTAGGGCACCCAAGTTCTCCAGCCTTAGCCATTTTTACTCTTTTTCACCTTGAATCTTGAGATCTCGTGTTATGCCTTCTGTTCATTCTCGGTTTGTCGGTAGCTGACGAATGCGATGATCATGCTAAGATATTCACTGCGAAGCTGGCAGAATTCTGAAGAGATTGAGCACATTTGCAGACCCTAACTGTTGGATTTGGGCCTCCAAAACCCTAGGTGCCTATCTTCTCTTAGGGCGCCCAAGTTCTCCAGACTTAGAATATTTTCTGATGATTTCATGATTTGCATTTTGCTTCTTGGTTGAGACCTCTCCATTTGATCTTGAATTCTGGATGATTGATTGATCAGATGACCATGTTGATGGATTCACTGCGGAGCTGAGAAGATTCTGAGCAACATTGTCTGGGAGCACAAACCCTAATTCTAGCATCTTACCTCCTAAAAAGCTGGGCGCCTATCTCCTTCTGGGGCGCCCATAGCTGGCAAACTTAGTTTTTATTTTGCAATTTTCAACTTTCTCCTTCGTTCAACGTGATTGTCTTTGCATCGACTGCTTGAGATGAAATTTTTTCTAAGGCATGAGCATCCAGGCGTCTAGGTTGAGCTAGGGCACTTGAAGTTTCCAGACAGCCAAAATTTTGCATTTTCCAACTTTCACAGCCCCCCTTCTCCATTTTTCGTTCTCTGTGCACGTTCATCATTTCTCATCTTCTGTTCAGTGCTTGAATGTTTGAATCTGACACCTGGTAGCTGACTGACCTTGATTAATGGCCTTGGAGCTCCTGAAGAAGCTTCTGAAAATGCATAATAGACCCACTAGGGAAAAACTGATCTTTTGATGATTTTGATTGCACCAGCCTGATGAGGAAATATTTTCGACCAATCAAAATCAGTTTGAACCCTAGAAGCCAAACTTTCTATTTTTAGAAAATTTTGCTAGCATCCATTTCGAAAGAAACCCAAAAAAATGTTCTATTTTTAGAAAGTTTCTAAAAATTGAAATTTCCCAAAAATTTAGGGCTGAAAAACTAAGATTTGTGTTTTGTAGACTTGGTTGTTTTGAGCGGACCTAGATTGTCAGATTTTGAAAATTTCGAGTTTTTGACCCTCATGCAAGATATGCAAACCCCAATTTTGACCTTTTTTGACAATTTTGACAAGACTTTTAACCATTTCTGCAAAATGCCTAAGTGTAGCAAAATTTTTAATTTGGGGTACAAGAAAACTTACTATTTTTTTATGAAATGTTAAATATACATTAAAAAAGTTGTGTTCCTTTAATTGGTTTTCTCTTCTAAAACCAACAGATTTCATTGAAAAAATACATACAAGTTGAGCTTCATTTGTATTGAGAATTTTAATGGTTAATCACTGGGTTACTCAAAAGCCTCAAAAACACCCACATACCAAGTTCATAGAATCTTTAGAGGGAATAGAATTTCAAACTTCAAATCTATAGTCAATTCTTAAGAGAAAATTTTTTCTATAAAGAGTCACCTAGATCAAACAAAGCCCAAAACCCCTTAGATATATACCTATATCCTTTTTGCTCCTTTCTTGAGTTGTTCCATATATTGAGATTGGTGTATGATATAGAAAATTATGCAAGGTTATTCAACTTACATGTTTTGTGTTGCCAATCAACCTCATGATTAATAAAATCATGTTGATTTATACAAGTCTTAGGGGTTTCCTCATAATACACCTCTTCTCAATTAACAACAATAGTCATTGTTTATAAGGATGTTGTGGGGGTTACAAATAAATTGGTTTCCTATACACCTAATCAAGTTGCAATAGAAAAGGGGCAGGGGGCCTAGCTCAATTGGCTAAAGCATCCTATTGCAGGCAAGAGGTCGTGAGTCTAGTCTCCCCCTTGTCCCCATGGTACTAGAGGGAATGCCTTGTAGCGTCACCAGTCACGTAAATTTTTTTTACTAGGCGCACTGCAGTTTATAGGGGGGCTACCCGATTCCTATAGTCTAAAAGAAAAGTTGCAATAGAAAATATAGCTATGAAAATTTGTGCACCTTTATGCAAAATATAAGAAACCTTTGTAGAGAACATTTTCATTTTCAATATTATATTCAAAACCCTATGGTGCAAACATTAGAGAACTTATTAACTTATTTCCTATGTTCCACAAAGTTTCAAAAATATTCTCAAAGATTTGAGGATTTTAGGGGATGTCCAAAAAATTATGAGTTAGAAGAAGTATAGCCATAAAGATTATTTCTACCAATGTTTGTTGGAATGATTACTATAATTCATGATTGGTCATTTTTATTTCCATTGCACCTATCATTATGATTCTTGTTACCAAGTTAATATGTTAAATTGAGGATTAGAGATGTTGAATTTCAGTGTCACTTTAGGATAGAAAGATTGTTAT
>VDFB02307314.1:0-16593 GCA_007258455.2 Sequoia sempervirens | reverse complement strand
ATTAGCACTGATGAGCAGACGGCAGATATTCTCACCAAACCTCTCGCCAGGATAAAGTTTGTATACTTTCGAGACAAGCTTGGTATGGTGGAGAATCCAGCCTTGACTGAGTATGAGTCTCAGTATCAGTGAGCCTTGTTAATGCATTTTCTTCTGTGAGGGAAGAATTTGAGGTGAAAGCCCTTGTTTCCACCCTCTGAGTTGAGTCATGGTGGATGTCATGTGTGCGACTCCATGACATATGTTGTACTTGTGTTTCACCCTCTAAGAGAGTCATGGTGAAAGTCACTTGAGGTGACAACATCACGCAAGTGATGAACACTTGTACTTACTATTGCATTTTCTTCTGTGACGGAAGAATTTGAGGTGAAAGCCCTTATTTCCACCCTCTGAGCTGAGTCATGGTGGATGTCATGTGTGTGACTCCATGACAACATCACGTGAGAGAGTCCGTGATGATCTTCTTGTACTTGTGTTTCACCCTCTGGGAGAGCCATGGTGAAAGTCACGTTGAGGTGACAACATCACGCAAGTGATGAACACTAGTACTTACCATTTGTTGGTTGATATCGAGACAATATCTAATATCACGTTGAGGTGATACTCCTCTCCTTATATCTGATTGCAGGAAATGATGGCAGATGAACCTCATATGGAGATGATTCGTATTATGCAGCTGGAAGTTCTCTCCCTAGCTGAGAGGGAGTGTTAATGATAGAGCAGCTTCGGTAGTTCCTTCCAGCTCAGCTCTTTCGTGGAAACATAAATTAGATGATAGTCGTTGGCTATCTAATTTATATTCGTGTTATCTTCATCTCATAGCATGGCCGACTTGAGAAGATGTGTATCTATCTTGATCTTTTATTAGAAGACAATTAATATTTGTTTATTAATTAGAGTCGTCTTCATTCTCCTTGGAACACAATCTTTAAGGTGGCCGACCTCTTGTGAAGAGGTGTGAATTCAGGCCGATATATGCTCAAAGAGCCTCGAACAAATACAGCGACATAGGTTATTTGATTGAGGCCGACATTCATTAAAGAAGAGTTGAGATTTCTTAAGAGGCCGACATGAAGGATTTGTCTCTCCATTCTTTTGTATATATATACAGAATGTTTGTCCATTGTTCATCATCGATCTGGAGTTCAGTTATTCTCATCAGTTTTGCATCATAAAGTGCGAACATATCGGAATGATAAAGTGCAAACATAAAGAGCGAATATATCAGTTCGGTTATACACATAAGTCCGATATCAATCAAAGGCGAATACAAAATACAGATTGAAGATCATCCAGTACAAGGAAGCAAGCAAAGCATAGTGCGGACTTCATACAGTGCGGATATCTTAACAAGTGTGAACATCATCTTACAGTGCGTAGTATCCTTCAGGTGCAAATTCTGTAGGTGTTCATTTCAGTCAATCACAGATTTTGTCAGGTGCGAATTAGCAAGCTGTCATCTGATATTGCATTTTGCTAGGAGCTGCATATTGGTCTTGTGTTAGACTTCATTGTAAAGTGAAATGTTGTCACTGTTATTATAAATAAAAGAGAGATCTTTGTTGCTGGGTTTTTCTCCCTCAAGAGGAGGGTTTTCCCAGGGTAACTGCTGTGTTATTGTCTCTGATTTTGAATTATTTTCTGTGCATTTAATCTATTCACATAAATTTAACAGCCCAAAGCATTGAGCCATTTTCATCCCTAATCATGAACCCAGCACTAGATTGCCTCAGGTTGCCACATGAGGCCCCATAAAAGTTCAATTTCAATCTACCTTTAGGGGGCAATTCCCACTTGATCTTATTGCGGTCTATTTTATGTTGTAATAAGTAAACCTTTGGCACATTCAACCGAGGCGAATTCCTCACCATTTTTTAATCCCAAGCCGAAGTGAATTTATAGCTTTTATTTTTTGTTTGGGCATTCATATGTTCACTAATTCCAATCTCTATCTTATTCAAAAGGCACTCCGTAGAATATTTTTTGTCTTTAAAGATTCTTGCATTCCTTTCCCTCCAAATTTGCCATATTATCATTGCAAGAGTTTCACTCCACAACCCCTCCATTGCAAAGCCTTTGTGTAATTTGGGCCAGGATTCAAAAATATCTTTTAAATTGTCCTGGAGAGGACTATGCCAATCCAACTTGGCACAAAAATGATTCCAGTAGCTTTGTGCAACTTCACAATGCACAAAAAGGTGGTGAACCGTTTTCGAGCTCCTACAGCACATAACTCACCAATGCGAACCCAGCACCCCAATCCGACTTAGATGCTCACTTGTTAGAATCCTCTCATGAAGCGTTGTCAAGGTGAAAGTGCCTGCTTTTGGTTGGACCATTCTACCCTAGCATAACTTATTTGGTCAATTTCCTCTATTCGTTTCCCTTTGCAGCACTTCATACCCGATCTTTGCAGAATACTCTCCTAATTTCACTGCACACCATATTATGGTGTCTGCACCTTTCAAGAAAAAAAAATCATCTATTTGCAAGTTTTGTATTTACAGAGATCCTAGATTAATCGTCTAAGAACTCGAAATTCTTCCATTTGACTTCCTATTGTCCAATTTGAGAGTCTACATAGTGGCACAAATATTCCCCGTAAATCATGCTTGATAGTGCAATGGCCTCTCCCATCCCTGGCAAACGATCAAGGGAAGCATACCCGTTCCACAAGTCATGCCATAAAGACGCCCTCTTGCCATCCCTTATTTGCCAAGTAAGATGCTTCGCTAAAACCAGTTTGCAGCTTAGAATAAAGTTCCAAATAGATAATCCTTTATTTGGATTGTGATTGTAAGGATGGAATCCGCTTCAAAGTCCAAAAATTTTGCACTAATGACTTTGCACCAAAGAGCCTTCGGATGCTTGTACATTTTCCATGCAAATTTTGTGCCCCGCACCCTATTTTGCAACCTCACACCCTTCACACCTACACCGCTGTTACAATTGGATTTCTTTACCGTATCCCACGAAAGAATGGGAATATGCTTTTACTCATGGGCGCCATCTCACAAACTTTCTTTGAATGCCCATAATTCGCTTGATCACCTTATTGGGAATTTCTATACATGAGAGCATATAAATAGGTATGGCTGCCAATACTGCCTTTAGTTTGGTCAACCTTCCCTCCAATGTTAACCACTTGCCTTTCCAACAATCTATCCTCAGGTTACATTTAATTGTCTCCTCCCATAGATCACTTTTGACCACACCATGAAACAAAGGAACACCCAAATACTTTGTTGGTAGCATTGCAATTTGGAAGCCCAGTGTATTTGCCACTTTCCTCTATAAACGTTTTGGTGTGTTACAAAAAAATAGATTTGACTTCTCTACATTTATTAGTTGTCTAACTTCTATACTAAATAAATCTATAGCTTTTTTAATAGTGTCAATTCCATGCATATTTGGAATACCATACAAGATTGTATCATCTGCAAAAAGTTGATGTGTAATGAGAGGAAGTGAATAGGTAACAGCAATACCTTTCCAAAGGCCTTTCTGTTGCAGCTTTGTTATATGATAGCTGAAAGCATCTGTCATTATGACAAAAAGGAAAGGTGAATCAGGTCTCCTTGGTGCAAACCTTTTGCTGCATCGAAGAAACCATGAGGAGATCCATTTATCACTACCAAATATTAGGGAGTTGATATGCAACTATAGACCCATTCATCCATTTTTCTCCAAACCCAAGCTTTGCCATAGTTTTCATCAGAAATCTCCATCGTACCCGATCATATGCTTTTCTTAGGTCTACCTTAAGTAACATCCCTTTTGAATTGTTCTTCTTCAAGTTGTGTATAATCTTGTGTGCAATTATTATACCGTCTGATATGTTTCTTCCTGGAACAAACCCACTCTGTTCTTGTGATATGATTCACGGCAGAATTCTTTTCAAACGGTTGGCCATGACCTTAGATATAATTTCATATATAGTGTTACATAAGGAGATGGGCCCGTATTCTGCGAATTTATTGCATGACTATTTCTTGGGGGTAAGAACAATATTAGTGTTTAGATCTTTCAAAATCATGCTTTTCTTTCTTGACTCTTCAACCAATTCGCATAACTCCTGACCAATGAATTCCCAGCATGTTTGGAAGAACAGTGTCGTGAACCCATCTGGCCCTGGTGCCTTATCGGGTTGCATTTGGAACCCATCTACTTCAGCCAAGGTTATTGGGGTGTATAGCATTTTATTGTCCTCATCAGTTACCAACGGTTCTATAACATTTATGATGTTGCAATTCATCAAGTTGGCTTCCCCATCACCGCCCAGCATAGTTTTGAAATAGGTAACGCCCAACTTTGCTATTTTTGTCTCATTAGATATAACATCCCCATTGCCATCTAGGATTTACATAATTCTATTCCAGCTACGCTTTACCTTAGTTGAGTTATGGAAAAACTTTGTATTAAGGTCCCCTTCCTCTAACCAAGTATCCCTCGACTTGGCCCACCAATAGCTCTCTTCTCTTGCAAGAAATTATTTGTATTCAGCCATCAGTAACTTCTCTTTCTCAAATTTAGAAGTCATCATTCCTAACTTCAATACCAATTCACCCAAAGAAACTAATTGTGCTTCAATGAGTTCTTTCTCTGAGAAAATGTTTTTGAAGGATTCTTTGTTCCACATTTTAAAGTGTCCATTTGTTGTAGTTTCTTTTGAAATACAAACATTTTTGTCCCCTCGATCAGGATAGGCTTTTCCCACCATATTTTCATCAAATCCACCAACTCTTCACTTCTTAACCACATTCTTTCAAACCTAAATTTTCCCTTCATTGGATTTGTTTCCTCGCTTATTGTTTACTCAATAGGAAAATGGTCAAAGATTGAAATTGACCATATTGAGGCCTTAGGTAGTAGTGTTTCTTGCAGCCAATTTTCTGAAACCAAAAACCTATCTAGGCACTCTGCAATATTAGTGAAACCTTTCTGCCTATTATTCCAAGTGTATGTGCCATTACTTGATTTGATATCTAATAGATTATTTTCCTCAATAAAATTTACAAAGTCTCTTTGTGATTGTGTGATTCTACGAAGACCCCCCAATCTCTCACTTTTATCCACAATTGCATTGAAATCCCCCCAATTATCACCTTACCGCTTGTTGCTTGATGATTTTGACTTATAGAATCCCATACTGCTTTTTTGTCCTCTTTTTTTATTGGGTCATAGACATTATAAAGTAAATACTCATTTTTAGAGGATAACATATGTACCTTAACTTTCATCCAGTTGAGGTTTGAGTCCATGTGTACAATCTTCATCCATGTTGGGCGCCACATTATGCCCAGACCACCCAAGGCACCTTCTGCATCCACAAATAAGCCTTCCCAACCTTTGCAATATTTACAAAACATTGTTGTTTCCTCTCCTTCTAACTTAGTTTCCTAAAGTAGTAGGAGATCTATATTTTGGCATTCTAACTGGCATTTAACCAGTCGCCTTTTGTTAGGAGATCTATATTTTGGCATTTAACATTCTATGTAAGAATCCTCATCTCCCCCCAAGGAAGGAGTTTCCTCCCTTGGATCTCAACATGTATGACTTTATTGACGTTTGATCGCCATTCAAAGCCTCTTCCCTCTTTTGTTTATTTGTTTTTCTTCCTAACTTTGAGCCAAAGGCCGAAGTCAATGTCTTGGTTGCACTTTAGCTGATGCTTCTCGGCTCCAAAATATTGATGGTGTCATCGTCTCCCTATTCGGAAGCAAATCCAAATATTCTTTTGTTTGGGTGTTGCCCATTTGTTGTGTTGCATCTTCCAATGTTGGCATTTCTGATTCTTCTTCTTTATATCCATTTGGGCAGTTGACATCATGTCCTTCAAACGTTTGGGACTTTTTGGTACCAATCTTTCCTCTGCCTCTTGATCATTCGCCACAAATCACTATGAATTTTTCTTTCCAAACATCCTTGAATTTTGGTGGAAACCTCCTACATTCTACCTCGAAATGATTTTTCCTTCTACATTTTAAGCAAAAAAAATTGGTTTTTCAATTTCAATTGATTAAATCTAAGTACGCTTCCCTATCGATAAGCAAATGATATCTAGGATTTCTCTTACGGTCACAATTTTAATCCCTACGTAAATCAGAGATTCACTATCTTTGAGATCTACTTTGATCATTTGAGAAAAAGCATCACATATTTTTGTTAGGCAACTGCTTGACCAATATTCATAAGGAAGATTATATAATCTTAACCATATTGGTCCATCCTTTGGATTGAAAACTAAAAGGTCAAAGTTTCTCTCCCATTTCTGCAGATATAAAAAACTACTACCATTCTTCCATTCATCAATCCACAAATTTTTTTCCCTTGCTTCATTTGATTCAAACACTACTACAAAGATGCCTTTGGGGATAAAGTTGATCACAGGATCTGACTGCCAATTTTTAATCACCCATTCACCAATCTCCTTTCTAGTGAACCTTTTCCCCAAGAAACAACCAATAACTGCCATGGCTTCCAAGTCTTTTGCATCGTTGTCCACAATATCAAACAAATCTACATTTATGCCCAAATCCTTCTATTGTCAGTTTCGATTTGATCCAGTCCCATCAACACGTTTATCCATAAGTCTATCATCATCCTCTTGCTTCTATAATTCAACGCATCCTCCTATGCTCCATCGCCTTCCTTCATTGCTCCCATTCAGGCAATTTAAACATTAAATTGCATAAATAATTGTTTGTTATTTTCCTACATGGCTGATCCATGTCTAGTGCCCCTCTCCTTGAAAATTAAATTGCAAATAAAAATTAATAAAATGGGCCGACCCCCCTTTATAGTGGTGCCCCAATTTATGTGCTATTACTTAAGGGTCCGACCCCTTCATGAGCACCCAAAAGGTTAATGTTAAGGGGTGCATATTTATTTAGAGTCGCCTCCCTTGGAATGGATGTGTTGGTTGGTGAAATCACTTCATTTGGAAATGATATATATTTGCATTTGAGAGGTAAAGGAAGTGTGTGTTTTTTGTACAAGTCTATCATACATCCACCAGTCATTTGTGAGGGGAGAAGAGAAGTAAAAGAAGGATATTCAAAGCAGATCTAGAAAAAAATATTATTACAGATTCAAGAGGAGAATAATAGCAAATTTGGAGCAGATCTAAATCAAAATCAAGAGCAGATCTAAATCAGATTCAAGAGCAGATCTAAATCAGATTCAAAGACAGATCTGAAAGAACTAACTCAGACCTTGTAAGAAGATTTGAAGAAAGTATATAAGCAGATTTAAAAACAGTCTATGAGGAGATTCGTAAGGGAAATTAGAGCAGTCCTTAAGGCAGAAATATTTGTGGAAGCAATGCATCATTGTGATCAGATTTGTGATTGAATATATTGCAATATTTAAATCAGTTTTGTGAAAGAAGAAATACATCACTTGAATCAGATTTGTGAAAGAACTCGGATTTGTGAGGGAAGGACACTGCATCAGATTTGTGATTAGAATTGTAAATTTCCTTATACCCTCAAGACGAGAAACACGGGCAAATGTCTCTTTGAGATCAAACCCCTCAACTTGAGCATGTCCCTTGCATACAAGTCTTGCTTTGTTCTTGACAACTTGGCCATCCTCATTTAACTTGTTCCTATAAACCCATTTAGTGCCAATGACATTCTTGTCCTTAGGTCTTAGGACAAGTACCCAAGTTTCATTTTTCTCTATTTTATCCAACTCTTCTTCCATGGCTTTTACCTATTACTTCTCTTCTCAAGCTTCTTCAAAACTCTTGGGTTCCACTTTCACGAGCAAGGACAAATTCTCATGTCCACATATACTAGCTAATCTCCTCGTCTAAATTTTTTTATCTTTGTCACTGATGATTAGATTTTTTGGATGATTCTTTTGAACAAATCTAGATATTGTCTTGGATGGTGCCCTTGATGGTGTCTTTGGATTTCTTTGCTCAACTTTTCCATTTTCAACTTCCTCTACTTCTTCTTTTCCACTATCTTCATTTTGACAATCAGCTTCTTGTGCCATTTTCTTTTGATTCCTTTCTTAATCAACTCTCACATTTGCACTTTCAACAACTTTGTGCAATCTTTTGTTATAGCATCTATAGGCCTTGCTTCTTAAAGAGTATCCAAGGAAGATACCCTCATCACACCTAGAATCAAACTTTCCCCTTTCCCCAAGTCTTCATCATCTCACTTGATATAACATTTTCTCCCAAACACTTTGAAATACTTCACTGATGCAGGCCTTCCCTTCCAAAGTTCACATGGTGTTTTGCTATTGTTCACCCTAATTTGTGCTCAATTCAAAACGTGGACTGCCATATGAACCGCTTCTCTCCAATAAGTGTCAAAAAGCTTGGACTCATTTAGCCACACTTGACACCAATCGATGAAACACACACTTATACTGATTCACCCCCCTTCTTAGTATAATTGTGTGTTCATCTTGTTCTTAATTGCATGTGTGTTATTGTTGTGGTTGATTAAGTTTCGAAAAGTAGGAGATTGTTGTTGTACTGATCCACCCATCCCCCTCTCAGTATAGTTGTGTGCTCATCAGTAACCTACGGCAAGATTCATTCTAGGTGATAGTGTTTGCTCTCATCATCTCCATGACAAAAAAACCACCATTTTGTATGCCATCAGGTTGATCGATATTGGAACGTAGAACTCAAAATTAAAATCTTGTGGTTAGTAGATACTAACTTGAAGCTCAAAGGGCTATTTGCAAGCCATATGCATTGTAGAACCCAATATACAAGCTCTCTTTGAACAAGGCTCAACATAAAATAGAAATTTTTATGCCCAACTTTATACACAATTTGTGGTAGATACTATTACTTAGAACTTAAAAGGTTCTTTAGTAACCTTGGTATAGTGTGAAACAAATATTGAGGAGCCTTTTCTTGAAATAGTTGCTTTTTTTATATGTTCAAAGTTTCAATGTTATCTCCTAAAGGCTTTCTTCCAATCCTCATTAGACTCAGGTTGCAAGCCACTCCACTCCATGATCAAATTCATAGCTTCAACCAATTTAGAGAAGGATCGCATAAGCTTTGTATTTGTAAGATAGCACCGCAACAACTACCATTATTGGCTTCTTCTAGACTTTTTAAGTTTGTCATGGACATGGTCTAACCTAGCTGCAATAACAGCTCTCATCAAGAGAATATTGAGCACATTCAAACTATCTCTCTATCAACTCACTATTCATTATAGTGGAGTTGCATGAAAGACTCCTTTGTGACTTGTTAATTGTGTTACATCTAAAACCCCATTAACTCATCACCAGTTACTATGTCACATTCATAAAAGTTTGATCACATTTTATTTCCACTCCAATAATTTTGTGGCCTTACTAATGCATAATTGATCCATATTATGTAGCATTCTTGAGTTTGTGTATCTCCATGTTTTTATACTTCTCTTTGTTCCTGGGAACACATTCCCTAACAATCTAGGATGTGAAATGTGGGGAAAGGGGTCTCCAAAGGTTTTGTGTGTGGAAAACCTATAGGAATCTTAATGGTGGCCTTTCCCTCGGGATTTCATTAGGAAAGAAATCACAAGGTGTAAAGATTGACTTTCAACCTCAATGGTGAGCCAATCAGACTTGGATCTCAGTCCTTATGATAGTAGGAAAGATCTGAAACTAAACTGAAATGATTTGAAGCACTCGAACTAAATGAACAATAAGACCTAATTCATAAAATGCAAATTCCCGAAAGCACAGAAACGGAAATGACAGTTTACAAGCAGATCTAAGAAAGGTTTGAACACATGTACTTGTCACTAGAAACTTGTTTTGAGGAGTGCAAAGGAACTCATTCACCCCTAGACGAATGGGTCTCAATCTAGGGCTCCAAAATAACCTTTGACAGTCCTCTGATGCTAGATCTTGGCTTTTGTTTGGCACGGGTCCCACTATCGGAAAGTTGGAAATAAATTTTGCAACCTAGTTTCCGTGATTTGACAACAATGATGACAACTTGTGCAATAATGCAAAATTGCTCCTAAAGATCTCTTCAATTCTTCTTCAACCAATAATCTGCACATACACAGAGGGAAAATTGTTTTGTTTGAATGGGGGTTTGCCTTAGTCAAACCCCAGTTTGGTAATTAAACCTTGATAGAAAGATAATGACAAAGGAGAAGGAAATGATGAATGAACAATGCTTGCTACAACTCACCACCCTTCAATGGCTTCCCTTAGAGGACTAAAGTCAAACACATCTCTCCACAGAATTGGATCTTGCTTTGCTTGATTGATTTGGATACTTGAAATGTTTGGATGCTTTAGGATCAACAATGCATATTAGCCTTCACAAGATGACATAAACACACATAAACTTGGACATGATGTTAGGATCTTGATTGTTGCAACAAATGATTGATAAATTTGCTCTTGAATGCTCTTACCAGCGATATTTTCTCATAAGAATATTTGATCATGTGTGTTCTTGCAAGATAGATTTCAAATGATAAAAAGACTATGTATTTATAGGTGTTTATCTAATTTCCCAAAAATTAGATTCCAAAAACTAACAATTGCAAATTAAATTTGAATCATTAAAATGTCACCAACATATTTTAAAATGGGTCTTGGCACTTAAAGGGGACCCATTCACATCTTGGCCTATAAGTCCAGGACACTCATATTCCATGGTGATTTAATTATTGATTGCATTAATTTGATGTTGGTTCTCCTTTCAGAAAATGGGAAAAATAAGGCTTCGGAATGCATAATTTGGCAAATTAGAAGCTTAATTAAGTCCAATAAATTAATAGACCCAAACATAGTGTGAAATTGTAAAGGTATGAAATTTCCTACACTACAAGATGTAATGATTGGGTGTTTTGAATCAGAACAAGTTGCAAACTATTTGACAAGCTATATTGTAGTTCAAAGCAATATGGTAAATATGTAATGGCAATAAGAAAACTATCATCAATCTGCAAAAAAATCACAAGAAAGAAAGAATATCAAGAAGGAAGAAATCATTTTAATTTTCACAAGTAACCAACACGACAGTAATGTGGCAACTTACAAATACAACCAACATAGAGAAGAAAGCACATTCAGCATCTCCAAACAAAAATAGAAAAAAAGGAAAGTGGATGCAAGACACAAACATGGAACGTATCAAAACAACATGAAGTTGATTTGAATAAGGCCAAAACCAATTAGATTGATAAAGGCTTTGTTTGTTTTGTGATCCAGCTGGCATGGCTCAATTTTTACCATAACCTGAAAGACTTTGTAACCTTTGTTGATTGTAGGGAGAAAAAAATAATCAAAAGATACAAATATTATATTCAGATCAGAAAGATTAACAAATGATTGGTAATGGTATATCAAGAAAAATAGAAAAAACCCTGACATGATTTTTTTTGAGTTCTAACTTAACATAAATTGTAGATATAGATCAGAACTGACAACAGGCAAAGAAAGCAGCATTGAAACAGTAATATTAAATCCATGAAATAGCCTTGTTTCATTTGATGATTATTTAATATTTGTAATAGACAATTTTAATTTGACATTAACCAAAATTATATCAGATTACTTTAATCAACCAATTGGCTGTAGCATAACCTACTTTGGTCATTTATAGGCATTGCTATTATTCCTTTCTTAAAATGGCACATAAGCATAGATAGTCTGTAATCAAACCATTATGATGCCTTGTCCAATTCTAGTAACAATTAGCAATTTGGATTAGAAACAAGGTGAATCATTTTGCTTCAAATATTGTTCACAACATAAAAATCATCTGTTTACAGCTTTATAATTGGCTTAACTTCATATCATTTCCATAAGTTTAAAAATTTGAATAGATGAAGCTTCATTAAAGGTATAAGGGAACATGCAGCAAGAAACATTCTCTTAATGGAATTTGTTGATGTTATTAGCAGTGTCGGGCTGCTTCTTCCAGATCCGCGATTGAAGATAATTCAAATGTAGCCTAACGGCTATTTGAATTATATTTATATTCGATCTCTTGGCCGACTTGAGATAAGTGAAGAGACACATCATTTGTTGATATTTATTATTTTAATGAGATGAGGCCGACCTCATGATCCTTGGGCGAGATTTTCAAGAAGGGCGCGATTTCTTGAAGAGACATGTTCATCTCTTGTGGCCGACTTGCTTTGTGAAGGGTCACATCCTTCTCTCTATCTTGTATATATATCCATTGATGTTTCATTGTTTAGCATTCATTCATATTCATCATAAGTCGTCACATACATAGTGCGAATTTTGTAGAAGAGCAGTCTGAGGATTTTTATAAGGCTGAGTCTTATCATCAACAAATTACATTGTTGTGTTCTGTATCTACATCAGTTTTTGGTGTCTCTTATTGGCCTTCATATCGGCTTTTGTAAAGGAGACATTTGTGTTTACATTTCAATATATAAGTGATATATTGTTGCTGGGTTTTTTCTCCCTCAAGTGGAGGGTTTTCCCAGGGTATCTGCTGTGTTATTGTGTTGAATTTGAAATTAAAATCTGTGCATTAAATCTGATCATAAAATCTAACATGGTATCAGATTGGGTTTGAAGAAGATCGTGATCAGATTTTGTTATCGCAGCGATACTCTCCATTCTCTTTTCATATCTTTGTCTATCTCTATTTTAGTCAAGATGGTGAACAGTCTTAAAATTGAGGATAGACTCGAGGGAGCATCCAACTACACATCATGGAGGTTCAGAATCATGCTCACCTTGGAAGAGAATGATTTGGCTGAGCTTGTGGAGACCAAAGTTCTCGAACCTAAGGAGGAAGAAGAGAAGTTGCAGTGGAGGAAGAAAGACATCAAGGCAAAGAAGATGTTGGTTAATTCCGTTAAAGATCATATTGTTCTGATTGTCTCCAAGCTGAAGACGGCAAGGGACATGTTCAAAACATTGGAGGAGATATACGAAATCAACAACACCAGCCAGGCACTTGCACTGAAGCAACAACTACACCATGTGAAGATGGCGAAAGGCAAAACAATGACTACCTATTTCATGAGGATTTCAAAATTAAGAGATCAGCTCTGTACAATTGGTCATGTGATTGATGACAAGGACTTGACCATGCTTGCTCTCAATGGTCTTCCTTTATCATGGGAGTCCTACATTCAAGGAATCAGTACAAGATCCAAACTTCCTAAGTTTGATCGTTTGAGGGCCGATTGCATTCAAGAGGAGTCAAGGTTGGTGGCTAGAGGCGTTGGTCAAAGTTCAACTAATGAAGATATTCATGTTCTCGCCTCCCAAGCTTCGAAGAAGAAAGGAAAAGATGGAAAGAAAGGATTCTTCAAGAGGAATCGAGATAAGGGAAATGATGGTGCTCCCGCATTCAAGAAGTAGAGAGACTTGTCCAAGATCCAATGCTTTAGATGTGATAAGTTTGGCAACTTTGCTAAGCATTGTCCATCCAGACCTAAGCAACAGGCCACCGTTGCAGATGTTGATGATGCTTCTTCGCAGAAGGATTCACGTGAATACTTGTTCTATTCGGCATTGTCAAGCAATGTACCTACAGACACCAACACTTGGCTGATAGACAATGGTGCTTCTCGACACATCATTGGTTTTAAGGAGCATTTATCAAGCTTGGTGGAGAGAGATTCTTCTGAACAAGTCATTATTGGACATGATGCTAGCTACTCCGTGAAAGGGATTGGGACCTCTACTCTCCATTTGGATTTTGACATTACGCTTCAGTTATGTGATGTTCTTTATGTTCCAGGAATCAAGTGTAATCTTATCTCCATTTCAGGTTTAGAAGATAAAAGATATCAAGTTGCCTTCTCCAAAGGAAAAGTACTTGTGTGGACGAAGAATTCCAACTTCAAGACTGCTCAAGTAATTGGTGTTAGACATGAGAGCCTCTACAGGATGTGCACTCGTCCACTTCAGGCATTAGTTCATGATACTTCAAGCTTGTATGATCTTTGGCATCGAAGATTGGCTCACCTACACTTTCAGGCTCTACCTATCATGGAGAAGATGGTCTCGGGTCTTCCGAAGTTCAACCAGGAGCATGAAAGTACTTGCAAAGGATGTGCAATGGGTAAGAATACAAAAGCTCCATTTCATAGTAGAGAAAGTAAATCTAAATGTATTCTAGATCTCATTCATTCTGATTTATGTGGTCCAATGTCTGTTCCTTTTTCGAGTGGTTTCTTGTATTACATTCTTTTTATTGATGACTGCTCTAGAAAGACTTGGATTTATTTTTTGAAAACTAAAGAGTCTGAAGAAGTGTTAGAAAGGTTCAAGGAGTTCAAAGCTCAGGTAGAGAACCTTTTTGGGAAAAGAATCAAAGTTCTAAGATCGGATAATGGAGGAGAATACACTTTTGGCAGCTTTCGGAATTTATGTATTGAAGCAGGGATTAAGAGGGAGTTATGTGTTCCCTATAATCCTCAACAGAACGGTGTTGCAAAGAGAAAGAACAAATCAATCGTGGAAGTAGCAAGAGCCATGATCCATGACCAGGATCTGCAAACCTTCCTATGGGCAGAAGCCTCTAGGACTGCAGTCTATGTTCAGAATAGAAGTCCTCACAGAATCTTAGAAAGCATGACTCCTAAAGAAGCCTTTACTGGAAAGAAGCCAGAGGTGAGTCATTTGAGGATCTTTGGATGTCTAGTCTATGTTCATATTCCAAAGGAGAAAAGAACAAAGTTGGAGCCTTCTAGCAAGAAGGGAATACTTGTGGGCTACAGTGAAACATCAAAAGCCTACAGGATATACATTCCAGGACAGAAGTTGATCGAGATCAGTAGGGATGTCACGTTTGAGGAAGATGTTGCATTCAGGAGATCCAAGGGTACTCATATGGAGATCGATAATGAAGAGTCTCCTCAGGATATGGAAGTTGACCATAATCCTGAGATTCAGAGGGAGATTTCAAATCCAAAGGAAGATATTGATCCAGTTGAACCCTTGGAAACTACTGATGGGCCTACCAATATTGTGATTAGAAGAAAAAGACCTCTTTGGGCTAGGCAAACTATGCAAGAGGCAGAGAAGTTTGCAGCTCCTAGAGGTACCTTCAAAGAAAGCAAAAGGCCACATAAGTTTTTCAGTTATATTTGCTTAGATGCATTAGAATTATTGAGTACGACCTTCCGATTGTTGAGGAAGCTTCTAGTCCAACAAGTTTGGAAAGATGCTATAAGCAGAAGTATCAGTCAAATTATCAAAGAGTGATGTCACGGGACAGCGTTCCTGGAGCCGAGAGCTTATGTATACTAAAATGGCTCTTCAAGGAATGGCGATGGAGCGTTGAAAGCGCAAAGGCAAGATTTGTGGCCCTAGAGGGGTTATCACAAAAGAGGTTGACCAAAGCAGAGAAAGATTTACTCTTGTTGCTTTCGCTACATACAGCCGAGAACCATTGTGCCATTATTTGCATCTAGGATGGAAGATTCATCAAATGGATGTGAAACTGACTTTTCGTGGTGTGATTGAGGAAGAAGTTCATATCAAGCAACCTGATGGTTTTGAGGTACATGGGAAGGAGTCTCATGTTTGCAGGCTGAAGAAGGCCTTGTATGGTCTTAAGCAGGCTCCTCGTGCATGGTACGAAAGGATTGATCAGTACTTGTCAAGCTTGGGTTTCTCTAAGAATGATACGGACTCAAATTTGTACTTTAAGGTAATTGATGGTGAAGCATTGATTTTGGTTTTGTATGTTGATGATTTGATTCTTACTAGAGAAGATCATCTTATTCTCAAGTGTAAGGAGTTGGCTTCTGAGTTTGAGATGGACCTTGGGCTTATGCATTACTTCCTTGGCTTAGAAGTCTAGCAGAAACTAGATGAGATAATTCTAAGTCAAGGGAAGTACACCATTGATATACTTAAGAGGTTTGGTATGATGGATTGCAAATCCATGTCGACACCTATGGAGACCAACCTACATAAGTTGAAGGAGACTGCAGCTAGTTCAGACTTGGTGGATCCTACGATGTACAGACAGTTGATTGGGTCCTTGTTGTATCTAGTTAACACTAGACCAGATATCTATTATGCTGTGAGTGCACTTAGTCAGTTCATGTGTGAACCGAGACAGATACATCTTGTTGCAGCTAAACATATCCTGAGATACTTGCGTGGCACAACTGGATATGGCTTGAGATATTCTTCAAATGTGGACTTGGAGCTTCACGGTTATACTGATTCTGATTGGGCAAGGAGTGTTACTAATCGGAAGAGCACCTCTGGATGTTGCTTCAGTTTGGGATCTACTATGATTTCCTAGTGCAGCAGGAAACAGTCATTTGTAGCATTGAGTACAGCAAAGGCAGAGTATATTGCAACTTGTGTGGCAGCTCGGGAAGCAGTGTGGCTTCGTAAGCTCCTTGCAGGATTGTTTGGACAATCAATGGAGCCTACTATCATTCATTGTGATAACCAGAGCTGTGTGAAGCTTTTTGTCAATCTTATGTTTCATGACAGAACCAAGCATGTTGAGATCAAATACCATTACATCAAAGATATGGTATTGAGGAAAGCTATACAATTGAGGTGCTCTCTGACGCTAATGAAGCGGACAAGCAGACATTCTCACCAAGCCTCTCTCTCACAATAAAGCTTGTGTACTTTGAG
>VDFB02307306.1:0-24301 GCA_007258455.2 Sequoia sempervirens | reverse complement strand
TCATTCTACCCCATATGAATATTTTCATGGGCGACACCATCACCATCACTAGAGTTTCCAAAGAACGATGCTCATCTCTTTTTTGTATATGTAAAGGGAAATGACTCTGTGTCGTCCCATTATGGTATCGAGGCCGAATGACCCCTGTTACATTCGTTAATATGTGGATTTATAATGCTTGTTTATTTATTGTGGGATTATCACTAAAAGGTGGTGAATGCATACTTAATATGTCGCTGCTAGTATATGTTGGCCTTAACAGGTTGAGGGGTATTGAAATCCTCGCAACGTTTAAATTGAACTTCTCTCTATCAATAAGGTGTTCATATATATATACACACACCTAGATGCTCATGTGTCGAGCCATCACAGTTTCAATGGCTATATGCATTTCTGTTTCATAGGTCACGAGCCCCTTATAAATAAGGATTGATAGCCATAAAGGAATCTTTAATGGGCATATATGTTTGCATGTTTATCATTTGATATAATGTGTGTTGACCCTAAGATTTATGGTTATTCAAACACAAGAATGCGTGAGAAATAATGACTTAAAATTTGTGTTATACACACACCTAGATGCTCATGCGTCGAGCCATCACAGTTTCAGTGGCTATATGCATTTTTGTTTCATAGGTCATGAGCCCCTTAGAAATGAGGATTGATAGCCATAAAGGAATCTTAAATGGGCATATATGTTTGCATGTTTATCATTTGATATCATGTATGTTGACCCCAAGATTTCTGGTTATTCGAACACAAGAATGTGTGAGAAATAATGACTTAAAATTTGTGTTATATTTTTTAGTTCTGATTTTATTAGTAGTAATGAATGTGGAATAAGTTGAATGGTATAATGAAATTATGATCTTCACTAATTTGGAATAGAATTAAGCAAATATCAGGAAGCCAAAAAAAAGTCTGAAAATGTAAACAAATCGACTCTTTGTTTTGAATATCTTATACTAGAGACTTGAACCTTTTGAAACCTAGAGAAACTATTGAATCCATTGAAAATTGATGAATAGATGTTCTTTTATTTCTCTCATTGTGAATTGAAATCCATCGTTATTGTATGATCAAAGTTAATTATTTGATTAGAGTAGTGTTTATTATGATTAGAGAGTAGTATTGCTTGTAGATTAGAAACTTGTTTTAGAACTTAAGAATGTATACACATATTTCCAACTATGATTACTTTTACACATATATGTGTACATGCAAAAAAATTTTAGTTATGCACATGCACATACATGTGGTATACCTTCTTATATCATCTTTACTTTACTCATTTGAGTATGACTGTTTTATTTTCATTTGCAAAAAACAAAATTGTATAAATGGAACAGTGTTGACTTGCAATATGGAACTTAGGAAAAATAGATATACGATGAATAAGATGAATGGATATACCAGATTGTTTAAGGTTTACTTGCTTGATGGCTGATGGAATGGAATGATACAAAAGTATCGTGATAGACTGTAGCACACTAGAATTTGATGCTAGTAGATGGTCTAAAGGGAGGGATACCCCTTGATATGATGAGATTTTCTTCTGAGAATGGGTGCTAGAGAGTGTAGATTTGCTTTTCCAAATATAACCTGATCTGCATTCTATGTACCATGAGCTTGGCCAAGCTTTGTAGTCAATTTTACTTACGGAACTGACTGTTTAATATTTATCCTCTCTTTATATCTTTATTACTTAACATGGAACTTGCATATTCTAACAATAGATAGAAATGCATGTAGTTAGGCATGCAGAAATTGCATCTTGCAAACTATATCTCTTGCTAAGTGTTTTGTGCAGGATCGGGTATTCTTCAACGGACTGAAGAATTTCAGGGAAGCATTGCTTTGTGGTTGGGTGGAAAAGCACCTCAACCATGTTCTCATCCACCAGTGGAGGTGACCTATCAGAAAGGATTTATAGTGGAATCCTATATATGTACTTGTATCATTGATGAAAATGATGTATTTAATGAAATTGTTGTATTGACTATTGGGGCAATTGAATTCCAATTCAAACTTGTATATTGACTATTGACATTTGGAAATGAATATATATGCAAATTTATTTATTTTTATTTTATGGACATGAAATTGCTAAATAGAAATAGCTATGGGATTTATATCATAAATTTTACATTCATAATGTCAATTTTTAATTTATTGAGAAAAATTAAGTTGGCCATGTTACACGAGTTCCAAGTTATTAAAGAAAACACCTTTCTAAAAATTGGAAAATAATAATAAAATCTGATTTTAAGGGCCTAGATGAAAGATTTTGCTCCCAAAAAAGTGTTGAAACAACCACATATTGGGTTGAGCTTAGTTGGTAATCCAAACAACTCCTCATAACACATCTACTTATAAAATTTGAGCCTAAATAAATATTTGAGTTAAAAGTTATGATCTCTGGAACCTCCAGAAGTACTTGCATCACCATGTGAACCACCCTAGTTCTATCCAATCCAAAATTTTCCAAAAAAATTCATGGTAGAGTATGATTTTTTTTGTATGGCATTGGAGTAGTATTCCTACAAGAGGGATAACCCATTGCAATTGAGAATTGCAAGCAAAAAGGTAAGAATTTGCTAAAGACAATTTATGAGAAGGAAATAATGGCCATCCTTTAGGCAATAAAACAACATTAACCATATTTGAGGGGGAGAAATTTTATTACAAAGACATATCAAGTCTTAAATATTCCTTGGATAAGAGGTCATTTACCAAACACAAAATAGGTCATTACGATGTTAGGCTATGACTTTGAGATTGTATACAATAAAGGACATGAGAATGTTGTGGTTGATGGCCTATATATAAGGGATGACCCCATTGATGTAATATTATGTATCATGTTCATATTGCAGGTATAGAAAACAAGATCAAAATGGGAGAATAATGCACTTGCATAGGATCTTAATCAAAATATCCAATAAAATCCAAGCATGTCAAATAAATTTGTCTAGTATAAGATAGGCTGCACCTATACAAAAAATAAACCCTTAAACCTATGATGCTTCCAAATTTCCATGCTTCTCAAATATTTGGGCACTCGGGCTTCTTGAAAACTTATCATAGATACAAGTAGGATTTTTGGGAAGGGATACAAATGGAAGTCCAAAAATTTGTGCCAAAATGTATGAGGTTTCAACAAAATAGAGGTGAGATAATCAAGACACCAGGCATGTTGCAACTTCCATCTATTCCCAACCTAAGGTGGGAGAAGGTATACATGGATTTCATTACAAGGCTACCAAATTTAGAAGGAAAAAATGTCATCATGATTGTTGTGGATGGATGAGCATCAAGTATGCCTATTTTTGTGTGTAATCATGTCTATTTATCACAAGTACAATTTTAGTAACCTTTATGGCTACAATTCAAAAGCTTCATGGGACCCAAGAGATCATAGTAAGTGTTTGGATGGTTATCTTCATTGACCACTAATAGAATGGTGGCATAACACTTCTTTCCATACCTCATCCAAAATGTCTCCTTTCTTGGAATTGTATGTGTACCATCCACCATCCCTCATTTCATATTTGAAGGTTAAACCAAAGGTTCAAGCAATTGAAAAACACATTCAACATGTCAACATGAGGTACTCTCTAGTTTTAGAGAGAACTTGGTAATCTTGCATAATACATAAAGTATCAAGACGACCAACACTGTTGTGAAAAGAATTTTGTAGTTAGGTTCTATGCATTGACAAACCTATAAGCAAAGATCCTTGAAATAATAGGAGGATAACAAGCTTTCACTTAAATATTATAATCCTTATCAAGCCTTGTAAAAGATTGGTAGTGTCACATACAAACTTAAGTTTCCCTAGTATGTGAAAATACATATGGTCCTCCATGTTTTATGTTTGAAGAAGGTTATTGGACAAAGAGTTTCAACCCAAACAATATTATTCGAGCTTAATGAGGAGACTATGACCATTTTGAAACCTAAGAGAATACTTTAGCCACACACTAATAGGTTGTTATTAAGGGGGATCATATAGTATTTGATAAAATGGAAGAGTTTGCCTCATGAGGATGCAAAATGGGAGGCTAATCATTCTTGTAGAAGGATCCCTAAATAGTCAATATCGAGGACACCATTGTTTTGAAGGGAGGGGCATGCTACACCCTTAACCTCTACCATGTATAAGTATACATGTGGGCTAACCTATGGCACATCCACCTTTTATATTTTAATGTATTGGTTAGTTATTCTTTAGGTGGACCTAATTAGGATGAAGGGGAGTGATTGCAAAAAGTTAAAAAATCATATATTGAATCTTTAGAGAAAATGACATAAATTACTAGTTTACATATTCTTTAAATTCTTGATAATTTGTTTAATATAGATATCAAAATGTGTTGAATATTGAAAATACTGACTTTAGTGTCCCAATAATGTTGGAAAGTAAGACACATGATTGTGTTTTCATCCAATTATACTTTCATATTATTGTAAATAGTTGTTTATTTAATGCAACTTTAAAAAAATGGTTTATAATTTGGGGATGTTACATTATGGATCCCTATACCTTCTCTCTACCATGCTAGTTTACCTCTACTCTTCATGGTTACACACCTATGACACTTACCATATTTATGTTATAAATTTGAAATAGATTAAATAACCTAAGGAACTTTATAAGATGAATTCAAAGCTACATAAACTAGAAAACATAAATAATGCAAGCCAACAACTCCAAGAGATATGTAATGTTAGGATGACATTATTGCATAAAGAGCTTCCAAGATGAAAAATACAAGCTCGATAGTGAGTTTATATTGAACTAAGGAGAAGATGGAGGTTGCAAATCAACCAATAGGAATTGACCACCAATAACCACCAATATTAAATAAAGTAATGAAAAAGTAAATACCCCACCCTTAAAGGGTGGAGACAACTCATCACTTTATCTCCTAGTTATTAAATGATAAACACACTTTTTTTTATCTTAAGAAAGCTTAATAAATGTGTAGGAAAAACCTATAACTAGGGAAAAATAAATGATCCCACTAGGAAAATAAAAACCTACACCAACAATTTAGGGCACACGATTACGATCCTAATGCTTTATCATGCCTTATGTTGGATGAACAACATTATAATATCACACTTCTAGAGTTGTCTTGGTAGATTGAGGGGCACCATGCTTTCCCCATTCCACATCGAGTGTTCATTATTATATTTTATACCAGGGGAATCATGACTTCCCTCATATCGTTTATGCCTAACATTGCCGTTCCATGTTTCTAGAGCCATTCTTTACCTCATGTTTACATACCTAGTTCTATACCTACATCCATGCTACCACTAAGGAATTATTGCCTTACCTCGACCATTGTGTGTTCATGCTCTTGGAGGTCATATTGGGTGGATATGCTTAGCCTATTGTTCTATGTAACCTACATAGATATTTTTGGCCGTTAAGAGACACCATCATTTTCATTTGATTGTGTTGGGAAAAAGCTTATTTCCTTACTGTCCACCTCCAATTTATATGATATTTATGCTTATCATATGATTCAAGTATTTAGACTCAATTATTACACGATGCATTCTCGACACATACTTTACACGATTTATATTCTTATATGCTTATCTTCATATCATATTTACTTTCATGTACTATTTTTTGTCTTCCCTAATTCCTTGCTTTTGATGTATACAACCAATTGAAGGGGGATATATTAACACTAACACACCTATGTCGAGCTTTCAAATAGTGATAAATATTATATAGATATTCATCACCATGTTTAGACAAATATTTATCCATGATGTAGGAGTGCTTGATATGCCACATGACTCACTTTCTATACATGTGAAATTTTATAACCTTATTCCTTCTCATTTCCTATCTTTCATTTTCCTAGACAATTAAGTAAGTTTATATTTTGTGCCTATTTCATTTGTGAGATAAAAACCATTCCTTACACAACCTTTCTCTATTTTGTAGGTTCCCATGAAGTGTGCATGCCAAGGATGAACACATAAAGATATAGACTGAGGTCGATTACTTTAAATGGACTTGGAATAGTTTTTTATATCTATTTACTTTCATGCATGTTTGTGAGTGCTAGTTTAACTATGCATTTCCATAAATTTGGCCATATTTTATCTGTATCCACACATATTTTGATTATTTACCCATTAATTATGTCTATTATTACCCCCACATCTAGGCATTCATTCCTTGCATTGACATTAGCTTTTCCTTATCTAAGGTCAATCGTATAGTGCAATATTTATCCCATACCATGTGGAATTGACCATTAAGTTTAAAAGTTTTAAATTTAAAGGTTGTTGACTCCCACCCATTTCATTTCTACCACAAGTTGACTTGGTGCATGCTTCATGTGTTTTATTGCTATGTAGTGGTATTTAAAGGCATTCAATGTGCATCCATTCATAATTTGATCATATTAAACACACGTTAAATAATCATTTGCATTCAAGAAGCATTCATTATAGGAACATTTAATTAGAGCATTAAGAACAATCTATTTGCATTAGAATTCACATCCTAGGACACTTGCAGATTTGCTTGGTATTTGTTAAAAATGTCAAGCTGTAAAGATGACCATTCCTAGGGGTTGACCTAAGAGAACTCAACCCTAGTGATCTAACAACCTCCCAAGGTATATCTACACATCACTAGTCCTTAAAGATCAATAAGGAACACAAGTTAGGCTAAATTAGGAAATAAAAATGCATGATTTATTAGATAAGATCCATAGGTTATAAGATAGTTCCACACCCACATACATGATCTAGAGTTGTAATTCTACTAATAATTACAATTTTATGTAAAATCCTTAACAAAGGGCATATCTAAATTACACATTTTTCTAAGTTTAAAAATTTCAAATTTAAAGGTTGTTAATTCTCACCCATTTCATTTTTGCCATAAGTGGACTTGGTACATGCTTCATGTGATTTATTGTTATGTAGTGGTATTTAAAGGCATTCAATGTGCATCCATTCATAATTTGATCATATTAAACATGCGTTAAATAATCATTTGCATTCAACAAGCATTCATTATAGGGACATTTAATTAGAGCATTAAAAATAATCTATTTGCATTAGAATTCACATCTTAGGACACTTGCACATTTGCTTGCTATTTGTTAAAAATTGCCAAGTTGTGACCATTCCTAGGGGTTGACCTAGGAGAACTCAACCCTAGTGATCTAACAACCTCCTAAGGTATATCTACAAATCACTAGTCCTTAATGATCAATAAGGAACAAAAGTTAGGCAAATAAAAGTGCACAATTTATTAGATAAGATCCACAGGTTATAAGATAGATCCATGCCCACATAAATGATCTAGAGTCATAGATTCTATCGACAATTACAATTTTATGTAAAATCCTTGACAAAGGGCATATTTAAGTTATGTCTTTTTCTATACCAAAACAACATATTTCAATGCCACTTTAAATTATTCTCCATCATCGTTTCTAAAACTAAATACCATAACCCATATATTTACTTTCCAAAATTAACATTAATTACTCGATTTATCATTTTTAAACAAAATATTGTTTTAATCTAAGTTGATTTAGTTATATCATTAATTTAGTTAGCCTAGGGAAAGGTTATTTTCCTTGAGAGTAATTAATTATTTTTCAAACCTAGCTTGTCATTAAAAAATCCAATAGCCCTTCAAGACAATAGTTTATTCAACTTGGTCCTAGGAAACCAAAGCTAAATATTAAAAAAACATTTAATAGAGTAACAACAACTTTAGGCACCACAAATATTTGATTGGGCCATACGAGGGAAAATTTGAAACCTCCACATGAACACACAAGCGAACAACCGCCATGAAAAGGCCCAATAAATGCCAGGGAGAAACAAATTCAAAACCAATAAAAAAAGGAAAAAAATAAAAATTCAAAACCAATAAAAAAACATCCAAGGAGGGTTTTCGTTGGAAAGTGGTTCCAAGTTCGAACCCCACTCCAAGCCCTAAACACACTATCCAAAGTATATTGTTTTACAACCACATAACTTAAGAACTTGTCAACGACGCAACGCTCTCGGTTAATTGAGACCCAAATCATTCATTCAATTCCGTCACCAAACTTACCCGAGCCACGTCAAATCTCCGTCGACGGCAAATAACAGACGTACAACATTTGCCGTCTATTGTCGAGAAAAAAGAAATGTATCGTCCACGTTCATAACGCGTATTGAGGACAATGAGGTCGGCGGCTCGATTCCCGCGAAGACCACTTAGGCTTCAATTTTTTGGCTCCTCAATAAGCACGCGGTTCTGTTTACCTTCCCACAGCAAAATTAAAAAACAATTTTTCACGTCTTACCCTCCAGACCTAAGGGGGCCCGCCCAGGCCCAGTCGGGGTACTAGGCTCGGTACGAGGGTCGGACCGTTCCAGAGATTGTTTTCCAGGTTGTTGAAAATTTTGCATTATTTTTCTTCCGACCACTTTTTATCTTCTTGACTCTGCACAGCCACCACGAAAACCGCTTCGAAGCGCCTGGAAAATTTAACAAGAGACAAATCGCAGAGCTACCATTAGAATCGCCGCGTGTAGACGATTAAAACGAGCCGACTTTAGCGCCATTCGGTGAACAAATAAGGCGGGAGCGAAAAAACCCTCGTTTGTGTCCGTGTCGAGGTCGTGAGTTTTGATTAGCTGGAAGTTTGTGCAGTGGTTTTGCAGATTCATTTGTGCGGGTTTGGTAGGAAAACCAGCTATTGCTTCTTGTTCGGTTTTTTCTCTTCTTTGGCGCGGCCGACGGGCTCGATCCGGCGATCTGACAGATTAATTATGATATTAAATATACGTACATAAAGGCAACGCACGGCTTTATAGCAGTAAGTCGGAGAAAGTCGGCGATCTGAATTTGCCCTCCCCGCTCATTTTTTTAAGCCGCAGAGAGGGCGTGAACTGGTTACGGGCAGGTTTCTCCGAGCGCGAGTGCTTTTTCATCAGCTTCTCATCTTTTTCATTTTCTTCGTCTTCTTCGAGAGCTCTGCGTTTGAAGGGGATAATTATTTTTCTAGAACGTTCTAGAATTTTTTAGGATGGAATCGTACGGAAACGACATGTTTCTGTCGCAGGAAGGATACGCTTCCATTGATTTCACTCTGCTTGACCGTCCTTCGACCAGGTGAGTTGTTTTCACTAGGTTTTCATTTACAAATTTTAATTCTAAATTAGACTAAATTTCAATAACTTAGGTAGTCATTTCACAGAAGGTTTGAAAACAAGACTAAATTTCAACTGCATAAGCTCTTACCTACAAAATGTTTACGGAAAATGAATAAATTTAATGAAAATAGGGTTTCATTTCACAACTTGGTCGTAGGAAAGACTAAATTTACCGCATGGGGTTTTATTCCTTGAAGTGTTTGTAGAAAAGACCGAAGTCCAACAGCATATGGTTTCATTGCACAGAATATTTGTTTAAAAAATACCTAAATTTCAGCCATATCAAGGGCTCATGAATAATGCCACGACATGATAAAAAGTAGCCTATAAATCAAGGCCCCAACATCTCATTTTGAAGTTGTAGAAGCATAGTTTATGGTAAAATTTGTATTTGATGACTTAACTGGCGATTAATCCATTTTACTCGATGTTTGTGCAGTGTTGCATCCGCTCCAGAGTCTACGGCTGCATTACTCCCAGGTTCTGAAAATTAAGTCAATATGTCGTGGCTAGGTTTTAGCACTATAGTCTATAAAAATCAATGATGTTTTGAATTTCTTAATCGTATCTGATTGGCTATTTAGCATTTCATGGAATCACAATGTAATTTACTATAGTACATCTGGTCATGTAAATCCTTGATATGAGGAAATGTGTTAACTTTTTTAATCTTATGGTATGCTTCAGTACATCTAGCCATTGAAATACATGATACGAGAAGATATTTTAGCCTTTATAATGGCATGGTTTACCATTATACATTCAACCACGAAAATCCATGATATTAGGGATCTTTCAACCTTTCTAGTTGCATAATTTAGCAAAGTTCACACAACCATAAAAAATATGATATGAGGGATTAGCCTGCAAGAAGTGTCTGTCTAGAAATGCTGCGGGTTATTTGAAAGTAAAGAAAAAAAAAAAAAAACTCTGAATCAGTTTGGGAAATGAATGAATAGATAGGATGAGTTTGCTTAATGACTTTTGTTTTTGCTAATGCCTTGTTTTCCACCAGTCAAATGACTGCAAAATTTGTGATTCACATTGCAGAAATAAAATCTACCCATTAACAGTCTCCTGAATCAGTGTTTGACATAGTTTTAATTTGGGAGGAGATACATTCTAAACATAAAAAGTGTCTCCTTTGTGACAGATTCCTCCTTCCCATCATTTGATTTTTTGGACAACGCTGGTGTAGACTCCTTTGGTGGAACACTTCATGCTGCAGAGGGATCACAATTTGGCGGTCAAGGAAGGTACTAATATCATCAATTCAACATTTATTTGAACTTTATGAACCTTTTGCTACACATCGGCTACTTTTGCTTGCATGATCCTTTATTTATTACATTTCTTAAATGTGTATTGGTGCTAAGATGAAGTATCAATGAAATTTCTATAGAGAGAACAAAGTAATATTTCCCAGTGATAAATGCTCCATGCCTCTCCTCTGTGTCACCACTGGTAGCTTAGTGGTATGACTCTATTTTAGAGTGGAGAAAAAACATATATACAATGTGGACAAAACAAGAGGGTCGGAGCATTATCCTTTAAGTATGTGCACTTGCCTTCTTTTGCAGGGTAAGCATGTGAGCTAAACAAGGGTTCGATGCCCTAAACCTAAAGGTAGCTCTGTCATGTTACCAATATAGCTATAAATAAATCCTTGAAATCATATCTATAGAATGGGAACCAGTTTTCAGACTTTGGAATTATTTCCCCATTTCAGAAACTTCCGAACTCTTAGAGAGAAGCTGAAGTCTTTCTGAGGTGGATCCTGCTAATTGGAAATGTTAAATAACAATTTCCCAGAGTTCCAGAGCTTCCAATGTTTTTTCTGCTGGTGTTCGGCATTTCAGAACATTTCTTAAGTATATGGGAATTATTGAAAATCCAGTTCCGAAATTTTTTATTTCACACTATTTGTGATATTGTTTCCTGTCATTTCATTGAGAAATTCATTCATTCCACTCTATGCTAAATTAGTAAATTGATGTCCCTGTTTTCCATATTTGTCTTTCTAAATTTATTATGTACCCATTTTTGATTATCAATTTCATCGAGTTCAAATTACTGTTTCCAAGAGTGTCCAGAAATATTGATACTGTTTTGTGTTTATCCCCCATTGTTTGCTGTTTTGTTCAGAAGCATAACTTGGTTTCACCATCTTCTAATCAGCTGTCACTGTTTTGGATGCTCCACTTCTGAGTTTCCGATTACCTGATTTGGATTCATTGCCTAACATAACTTTTGGTTGTTCTACACATGGAAGTTAGATTTTGTCAGTGTTCCATGGGGATGCTCCCACCCCCCCCAAAAAAAAACCTTGCGTTTCCTAGATGTCCCCGTCTTGGAGACTTGGGGACTTGGGGGGAACATCCCCCCACCAGCCCACCACCAGCATTGCTGTCTCCAAGACGCTGCTAGTACTTCAAGGACGTGGGGGTGTCCTCAAGTCGTCTAGGGGACTCGTAGTTGTCTCCAAGATGTATAATTCTTATACATCTTTTTATAACTAATTTTTCAAGTACTATATGTATTTCAGCACCCTGCCGCCACTGTCCTCCCGCCGTCCCCTCACCGTCCCCAAACTTAGGCCCTTGGTCCCCCGTCCCTGAAACCCGTCCCCACATCCCCGCATCCCCCCATCAGGAAACTCCGTGGAACTATGGATTTTGTGAACGTGGGAATATAAATTTCTCATCTCTGGCAAAATGTTGTCATTCCAGAAGCATAAAGTCACATCTTATATACAGCCTCAGTATTCCTTACAGCATGCACAGATTTATCTTTTCTGAAGGCCCAGATGGTAGCAGGGATTTGGTTTTAAATTTGGCTCTACTTTGGTCCAGTGTTATATGGGCATAACAAATGATCTTGTCAACATATTAATCTGTTTGGCTGATGATCCTTTGGCCATAGTTGTCATTCTGAATTTTCTTTTCTTCTCTGTTGGATCACTCTCAGGTCAGAGATTAGCAAGGACATGGATTGGAGAAAGGAGAAAACACACCATCCAAGCTCTTCTAATATGTATATACAAGGAGTGAGTAATATAATTCATATCTAGTCAATTGTGATCATTATCACTGGGCATATTAAAAAGCTTTTTTGTTGTATTGTGCTTTAAAAGTGCTCAAGGCTGGCCTCTGACAAGCTTTTTATTTTATGCAAGTTTGACACTCAGACATCTTTTTGCTCAACAGGGTGGAAATCAAGAACCCAGATTATCATCACCTCAATTTCATCTGCCTGTTTCTCAGGTTGACTTTTTTTCTGCAAAGCAATCTTCTGATAATATACAAGCCCAATTATCTACATCTGGTAACAGAGTTGGGGATGAAGTGCATGATTTTTTTGAGCAGGAGCATTTATCTCAACATCAGTCTCAACCAGAAAGAAGACAAAATTGGTCTATTTTGAACAGTAATGCTTTGTCTGCTGATAAACGGAACGAAGAGTTTAATTATGTACACCAATCATCTTATGACACTGATAAGGCCAACAGAGCTCGTGATAATGCAGCATTTGATCGTCCAAGAAACAACGACATGGTCTCAACTGGTATGCTTTCTTTCATGCCATTGGAGGCACAACCCAGTGATGGAAGACAGGTATCACGGATGGCATTAGGTGCAAGGAGTCCTCAAAGGAGCCCAGTCCCAAATAATAGTGTTATGGAAACTCAATCAAGGAACCATCCACTGAATTTCGACAGTTTATTGACTGGGCCTTCAGCTATTCATATCAGAGCAAATCAGGCCACTTCTGCAGGTGATAGTGGAACTCCAGAGCGGAGTCAGTCAAATGCAGGTAGCTTGGATGGTACTGAGACACAACAGGGACACAATGTTGTTCAAGGCTTGAATCATGGCAGGAATGATACAGAAGGGGGGGAGAATATGGATGCTCGGGTTAACTATGATTTTCTTGGAAGTCAAATCCATTTGAAGAGTCAGCCCCAAGCAGGTGTACAATACCGTGGTGCAAGGCTTCAACCTGGGTTGGATGAAATGCAAGCATGGAAACAGCAATATACTTATCAACAGTTTCAAGAGTTGCGTAGACAGCAGCAAACCCAGCAGTTAGAGCAGGATGCACAGCAGCATCAAGCACAACAATTAGTGCAGCAAGCACGGCAACGGTTTCAGTTAGAGCAGCAAGCAAGGCAGCAGCGTGCCCAGCAGATCGAACAGCAAATGAGACAGGAACAAGTTCAGCAGTTAACACCACATGCGCGACAACAGCAATCTCAGCAATTAATGCTTCATGTTAGACAGCAGCAATCTCAGCAGTTAGAGCAGCAGGCACGACAACAGCAAGTCCAGCAATTGGAGCAACAGGCTCGGCAGCAACAAGCACAACAATTAGAGCAGCAGGCTCGACAGCAACAAGCCCAACAATTAGAGCAACAAATTCGACAGCAGCAAGCCCAACAACTAGCACAACAAACTCGGCAGCAGCAAGCCCAGCAATTAGAGCAACAGGCTCGACAGCTACAAGCCCAACAGTTAGAACATCAGGCTCGCCAGCTGCAAGCCCAGCAATTAGAGCAGCAAGCTCGACAGCAGCAAGCCCAGCAAATAGAACATCAGGCTCGACAGCAACGGGCTCGGTTATTAGAACAACAGGTTCGACAGCAGCAAGTCCTGGAACAGCGTGCCCTGCAGCAGCAAGCTCAGCAGTTAGATCAAAATGCTCGACAGCAGCAAGCACAACAGTTAGAGCAGCATGCTCGGTGGCAAAAGCAGCTACAGCAGGTTCTTGCTGGTGACAATCAAAATATGGGAAATCAGTTTGCTCCATCACTTTATAGTTCTTCCATGCACGATGCATCTACTTTTGTGCGCTCAAGTAGCATGATGCCTCATATGGGCATTGAGGGCCACACTCCAACGATTGTACCAGGTAATCTCCATCGTTTTAATGTTGGTACTGTCAACCGAATGCCAAATGGCTCACCATCACTATCAGGTTTCCCCCCTGAAGTATTATTATCCCAAGACCCAAACATAGCATTTCAGGCCATGGCTTTGATGGGTGCGCCCATGGATCCATCTGTTTATAGTTCTGTGGCTAACATGAGGGATGCAGCTGGGCAGCCACTAAACTCTTATCCTAGTTCGCAGGGAGCCATTCAACAACTTGTAGATGCACCACATAATCTGGCTTCAGCTGCTAATCATCTGGTAGGAAAACCAGTAGCCCATACTTCTGTTCCTGGTGATCATCGCACAGCTTCATTTGATCCAGCATCAACCAAAATTGATGGGAAACAAGGTACACTTAACAAATCTTCATTTGGACAGATGTTTCCACAGAATCAGGGAGTGAGTAACTTGCTGCAAGGAACTACTACGTCGAGAACTCCACAACTACAAGATTTCAATTTAAAGCAAAGGAGCTGGAATGAAGATCTGGGGCAAAAAGATAGTTTTCAAGGGGCGACTTCCCAAACATTGGGTGATTCAGATGCACCATCTGAAAGTGGTTTTAACAATTTTCAGCCAGGTGGGTGGCCTTCTTTGTCTGCTACTCAGGTTGCACCTAATCCTGATGATGCCAACCAGAGCATGAGTGCAGGGCAGTATGCGCTTCAAGGTGCATATCAGACAGAAAACACAGATTTTTTGAACAGTCTGTCAGTTAATCCACAGGGTGGTTGGAGTGCGCTCATGCAATCAGCAGTAGCAGAGTCTCCTTCTGGTGATGGGGATAACGATGATTGGAGTGGCATGAATTTGCAGAAAACTGAGACAACTTCTGGCGATTCTCTGCATTTTCATCCTAATGTAAAAGAACAAAACATTTGGAATGAACAAAATGCTCAAGTGAATAACACTATGAATGGAAGATCTTTTAGTCTTTTCAATGATGATAGTGTCCAGAGTGTTCAAGCTCTGCCACAGAGCAATTCAGAAGGAATAGGTCACCTTGGATCAAAAATGGA
The DNA here is from genome assembly GCA_007258455.2 of Sequoia sempervirens. Lineage (NCBI taxonomy): Eukaryota > Viridiplantae > Streptophyta > Pinopsida > Cupressales > Cupressaceae > Sequoia > Sequoia sempervirens. Next base: position 9,150 of record VDFB02307306.1, on the reverse strand, counting down.
AGGCATCCAGCTTGGTAATCAAATAAAGTTACAATCAGGACCTTCATCCAAGTTGGTTCAAGAAGCAGCAGGGCACACTAGTACATGGCAAGACCAAAATCTCTATCAACATATTGATAAAAGTAGCAACCTGCTTCCTTATTCTAGTTTTGAGAATAGGCAAGGAAACTCCTGGATTACTCACAATAGAGAACAAGTTCCGTCGGAGAGCAGGTTGCCTTCACATCATGTTAATTATGATGGAAGCCAGCAGAACAATTCATTGCAGAGCCAGGGTAGCTTTAAATCTGAATCTCATAGAATGGTCAGCCTCACATCTAAGGATCAGAGTGTTTGGAACAAAAATGAAGCACAGGAGACTGAACAAAATAATTTATTTCTAAATGCCAACAAAGGGTATCAAGAAAATGAAAATGAGAATACAGGAAGGGAGCAGCTGGGTAGTTTTACAGAGAAATCTGAGGGCCAAATGTACCAAATAAGGCATGAGGGAAATAAAGGCACAAGTGCATCATTCCAAAGTCAAGATCCAAAACTAAATGCATATCAGAATGGGCAGCCTCTGCAGCAAGAAGAGTTTAGCACAGGCATTTTTTCTAAACCTGTCATTGAGGATAATCTGGAGAATAGTGCAGGAAGGAGCCGACAAGCAATAGAAAGCAACTACCAGTTAGATAGTTCTAGTAATGCCATTTTGGATGCTTCTGCCAAGAATAGAGTAATTGGAAATGCTTCAGGTTATCGGCAGAGTAATAGTTCACAAACTTGGAATTTGTTTCCCAATAGCTTCACCAGTCCACAGAGAGAAACCCATGATAGAAGTAAGTCACATTATGGTCAGAATGATTCTGTATTTGCTGGTCAGGTAACACGCAAGGGTGATGCTAATCAGCAACCTGCAAATCATGTAAGTGACAATGCCAGAAACAGCCCCCAGAAGGAAGATGATTTGCAATCTTTTGGTAATCATAGAGGATACAGCAGGCTGGGTAAGATGAGTGTTGGCTTAGAGGAGAATTCTGGTTATAATATGCTGAGAATGATGCCAGGGCATTTGTCCCAGCAGACGGTAGCAAATGTTATGACAAATTATCAACCTGCAGAAGGTGGGATACAAGACCTGTCTCTAAGAGGTGCATCATACTTGGATTCACTTGGACAAAAGAATCCTGAATTAACTGACTTTCGGCACCAAAATGTCGCAAGGGCATTCTCATTAAATAGTAACATGCATATGGGCGAGGTATTAATCCTTTCAGCTACCTTTCGAATAACAAGATTTAATTTCTGGCCTCTTTGAATTATTTTGAGATATTTGTTTGTCATTTAAATAACTGCCTTTAATATTCAACAAACTCAATAGGGATAGAGACAAATGTCAAATTCAGAAATTTGAGCTCCCACTTTTATAAGATATCTGAATATGTGCAATGCTATCAATTTGGCAGTTAAAGCCCATGGACCATGTAGGCCTACCATGGAATTTTTAAAAATTAAAAGAAAGGACAGAAATTGGAAAGCATTCGGGCCAACAGAATATTCTGTTTGATTATTGACAATGACCGATTGTACCCATAGTTACAAGGAGATGGGGACTAGTACTGCTATGGGAGACAGGGATGGGTACTGGTAAACCATTCTTCAAAACAATGAGAGATGGGTAGCTAGAGATGGCAAGAAGAAAAAGTATTTTAATAGAATACTATAATTTATAGTAAGGAACAAGCTAATCATAAATGACCATGCAACTTTAAATTTAATATGCGTAAAAATATAAAAGCTAACATTTTAAAATATGTAAATACATATTCAATGAAAGCAATAGAGTAATTATATTGATGTCTGATAATCATCATAATGATATAAACAGCTAAAGTTTATACAATAGACGATGGTTCAGGTTACTGGGCCACAGTTATTTATATAGATAGATAGACAGACAGACATAGAGAGAGAGAGAGAGAGAGAGAGAGAGGTCTTAAGTGTTTTCTTTAGTTCTGTTTCTCATGTCAACCGGATATCAACACTTGTCACAAACAACTGATGTAATTTATATTATATGTCTAGGAAATTTATATAGGAGATTTCCTAGTTTTCATGGGATTTTCGAGGAGACATAGAGATGCTAAGAAACTTCATTCAAAGTATCCTGATGTTTGGAGACATCCTCACATGTTTCTCCAAGATGGGTACGCTGCTTATGTTTCTGATACATGAGGCAAATACCATGGCTCAGGTTATTAGTCTCCAGATAACTTTGATAGTTTGATTTGTATCTTAATTGAAAACTGTTCAAAAAGTGTTCAGTTTGGAGATTATTGTTCACCAGTTTGCATTTATTAACAAAATCTTGAAAACAAATTAATTATTTTAATGGAGTTCTTAAGTGCATTATTTCATCATAAGAGCATGTTTCTCTAAAATGTGAACTTCTGATCACAACTCAATCCATATTTGTGACACTGAAAAAACAGTCCACTATTGATCGCTGTTTTATGTGTTCCATTATTAACTTCTGTCATTCACATAAGCTTTTGGTCTTTTGGACATAATAAGGTATCAGAAAGTAATAAAGTTAGGGCATTGATATATCATATGATTTAATATAATAATAATAAGTATTAACACATTTTAATTACAATATTGCCAATCAATTAACTTATATAGGTATGGAGTTAGAGCTAAAAGGAAATGGCCTCCCTAACTAATACATTCTTTTGCAAATATGTTTAGTTCTTTATCAAAAATAGCTTGTTGTCCTGTACTAAAGTATTGTTTTAAAGTTTAAAATGTCTACATCTAGGTTGACCTCATCAGAAACATTGAGTTCCAGTTTGAAAATGTCAAAACATTTTCATACAAAAACTTTATAAGTGAAAGTCTTTAAAAGAGAACTCTTAATGCTTCATTTTTCCATTTATAATAGTCTTTTCAGATGTAAATAAACTTCCTCTCATATTTGAGTCTCAGCTTTGAAGGAATGTGCATTTATTGATAGTTGGTCATTCATTACTGTAATTGTCATTTATTACTGGTCCTTTTGTAGTACCAGTTTATCTTGCAGCATGTAATATGTAGTACATTGATATATTTTGAGGCTCAACTCATTTTAGCATATAACACTTGTGCATGGTTTAATTTATGGTTTAGCTTATACACAAACATAGCAGGCGAGATCAGAATATCTTGCAAATCTATATGCAATGTATACACATGAGCAGCAGGAAAGATCCTCCATTTCAATTTAGAAATGCTTCTCATATGATATCTTTTAGGAAATCCACATTAAACTCAAATAAAGTTTCCCGGAAATTCTGAGGTTGACCAGTGCAGGCTTTTTCAGCCCTAGCATATAGGCCACCTTCTACAGCTAATGCTTAGAAGAGCAAAATTGTAGAACAGTTCTAGTAAAGAAACCCAACACCAAAAGAATCGAAAAGAAAAACAAGTTAGACTCCTAGCTCACTTGTTTTTAATTTAGAGGTTCTATACCATATTAGTTCTAAATTTTGACCAGGGTTTTTATTGCAGTTGCATATATCTTTTGAGTAATGAGTTTGTTTAGTCTAATATATTCGTTGTATACATGTACATGTGCCTATGGACACATACATATATAACTTGTTCTTTCATTAGGATTTAGTTGTAAATTGCTCTTTTTTGCAGATGTTTATTTGTTTCCACCTTGTCATGTAATTTAGAGAATTAATAAATGGAGTTTTTGTTCCCCCTTTTATTTTTTCACTTTTTGTTTTTCTTGTTTTTATTAATGTATCAGGCACTTTTTCAAATTAGCTAAAAATGGTTTTTATGTTGCCTTCTTATTGCTCTTATTTAGCTGTTTTATTCTGAGCCTTTTCACACTAAGAAGTTCTTACACTCTTACAGGATGTTCTCATCACAAAGTTACCAAATGATTCAAGAGAAAAAGAAGGTGGGGGATATTTTAAAGACATTTCATTAGGCCATACGTCTACCAGTTCTTCATTTGACAGAACAACAAACATGGGGAGTTCAAACAAACAAGCGTCTTTATCAAGGTTGGGTTTAGTTACATACATTACTATAAAGTAGATACACAATTTCCAATTTGTGCTGATTTTACCATGCATGCTATATATACATGGAATTTTATTTAAGTCATTAAACTGCTATTTTTGCAGCCAAAACATGCTTGAACTGTTGACTAAGCCAGAGCATATGAAAGAAAATGATTCCTTAAAGGGCACTGTTTTCGGGGAGCAGAATGCATCAGTTGAACTGTGTGAATCATCTTCTGATGTTTCACTTGCTCCTTTTGGCCATACCAAGTTATCAGGGCCTCCTCAAGGTTTTGACCTCAGATTGGCTACTTCCCCACAACTATTGCAAATTTTGCATGGTCGAGCACTACAGTCAAGCACTCCTTCGCAAACTGCTGAACCACTAAATGATAGACAGAGCCATCCATCGAAGGAAGATGGTGTTCAAAGGAGTGTAGATTCTGCAACCCGTCAAGGTTCGTCATCAAAGTTAATGGAAGCTTCCATAACTGATGGCCAAAGTTTTCATTTAACTGCCTCAGCAAAGCCATCAAACATCCCTCATGAATTATCAGCAGCAGTTTCAAAAGAGAATGCTGATGATTTGAAGGAGAAAGCATCTTGCATTGCAGAGTCTGATATTAATTCATTGGTTCATCCTTTAAAAACACAATATGTACAACGTACAAGTATACTTGGACAACTACCATTAAGTACTCAATCAATGGTTTCACATACTGTCCCAGAAAACCAGTCTCATGTGCAAGGTAGTATGATGTGTGCTAATCAGCTTCAAGGCTCCCAAGGTGTAGTGGTTCCAAGACTATTAGCATCAACATGCAATGCAATTACCCAATCTAAGGCTTCTCCTGTTAATGCTGTTATAGACAAAGAGTCTGAAATGCAGGGTTCTTTCCCATCATCAACTAGATCTTTTGGGCAAAGCAGTTATCCAAGTGACTTACTTAATCAAGATGGACAAAACCATAAGATTATGTCTTTAACTGGCAGCTTTTCTGGCTTAAGGAACAATGATCAGGGTTTACATGAATCTTGGTCAAACTCTTCATCTCAAATGCCTGGAACAGCTGGCAGAGCTCAAATTTTAAAGCTGCTTAGTGCCTTTAAAACAAGCTATGCAAATCAACAAAGATTGCCAATGGGGGTTGAAAAGGTGTTTCCAAATGTTGTTGAGTCATTTCGTCCACCAAGTGGTGGGTCAGATCAATCCTTTTTGCCAAGGCCCGATGGTCAGATGAAATTTGGCATGGTAGGAAAGGCAACAGCTTCAGTGCGCAACCAGACATATGTACCACATGTAATCAATTCTCAGCAGCCTGCATCAGCAGAAGAGCTTTCAAAACAAGAAAGTTTATTTCGTCAGATGGCATCTGAAAGAGGTGAATCAAGTGGCGTTTCTGCCTCTCAAAACTCAATGATGGGTCTGCCAGTTGCTGTGCCCACTTTGCCACTCCAGACTTCTCCACTAAATTCTCAGTTATCTATGCTTCACTCTCAAGGGCAGGATCCAAGAAAGTATTTGGCATCCAAGATTCATTTAAATGCACCATCTATTGTTTCCTCTCTTAATTCAGGTCTTTATTCTAATAATCAAGATCATATGAAGTCTATAAATGGACAGGATTCTCAAGCAATCCAACACTCTACTTGTCCGCCTATCCAACAGCAAAGTGATTCTTGCAGTGATGGTCCAGTGGACAGCCAAGCCTCTGAGCTTTCAGATGCTCCTCGTCATCAGTATGTTTCTGCTAATCAGGTTATGTCAAGGACAGCCATACAAAATGATTTTGATAAGAAAGCTGTAAAAAGGTTGAAGATCACAGATGCTGGCAATAGTGGTATTGATCCAAATATGAGTGCATATTCCAGTGATCAACTAACAAATCCTCATACAGGGCTGGAACAATATGATGTTGCTTCTTCAACTAGAGCAGTGCATGAACTTGGAGCGTTATCAGTTGACACTAGAATGGTTACTTCTTCTCAAGGAGTTAAAGAAAGAAGTGAAGCAGCCTTTAATCAAGGGATGACTGCGATGATGATACAAAGGCGATTACAAAATCAAGGCTACAATCACCTTATGTATCAATCCTCACAGTCTTCTTCAGGAGCAGATGACAGAAATCATGTTAATTCACAGTATGCAAATTCCAGATCATTGCAGTTTGGTACTGATGCTAACCAGAAAATGTTTGCATTGCGAATGGCTGAAATGTATAAAAGATTGGGTGAATCTGGAAGGCCGGCAACACTAACTTCTAAACAGATGAGTCATGGGAGAAATGTTGAGAACTTGTTTCCTACTGCAGGATTAGCAACGTCTGTTACCAGTTATGGTAGTGACTCCGCTCTGAAAGAATTTGAATCTACAGGACCTGCACAAAGCCCAGCAGATATATCATTGCCTCCCACTAAGGGGAGTGCCATGCCTCAATATCAATATTATTTATCTGAATCAAACATTGAGCCTTCAGTTACAGTTTTACCTAAGAAACGCAAAAAAGTTGCACCACTACTTATTCCATGGCATGTAGAGATTGGTCAAACTGGAGGAGAGCTTCCCTCTACAAGGTTTGAAGCCATTCATACCCAGAATCCTCAGTTTTTTCTGCTTATGTCATTGACTTCATAGATTTAAGTAGATGGTGGCACATCACATTGTCTTTTGTACAAGCTTAAAATAGGTTGTGTTTGTATTCCCAAGATTCTAATATGGGATGGAACTTACTATTTGGTTGTGAACTTTGTTGATTGACAGAGATGCCGAGATGGCATGGGCAGTTGCAACAAACCGTCTGACAGAAAAGGTGGGCTTAATATAGTTGAGTTGAGTCCTTTATTAGTCTGTCATTTGTTTGAAAGTTTGCTTCTATTCATGATGAGAAACACATTTTTCATTACTTCTTACTTTCTGAACTACAATGTCTCCTATTGTGTACACAGGAAGAAGATGAGATTGACAACTATGAAGAAGGGACAAAACCTGTAGCTCGAGTAAAAAGAAGATTGAAGCTGACAACTCAGCTAATGCAGCAACTCATTCCACCTCTACCTACTGCAGTAATTCGTGGAAAAGCAAGTGTTGAACATGAGAATGCAACTTACGCTCTTGCTAAAACAGCATTGGGTGATGCATGCAAGCTAGTTTCCACTTGGAGGACAGACCTGGGAAAGGATGTTGAAAATGAGAACTTGTATGTATCTAATTATTTTTTATTTTTATAAATCTATAATAAACTAGACTGAATTGGAGCAATGCTGGTTCTATAGTTATACCCTATGTCAAGTATAATAAGATGATAATATGTCAAAATAGCTAGTCTTATCTTTAATATTACTAAATAGAAATAACATTAAGCTGTGTGTATTACTGATTGTGTTTGCATCTTGTTTAATCATCCACTACATGCTTATAATGTCCTATAAGCAGCAATTTAGGAAAGTTGTAAGATTTCTATTTTCATTTTACAGGGCCTTAAGGCAGCTTCAGAAACATACAAAATTCAAAGGAAAGCCTTTGCAAATAGCAGAAGCATTTATGGATAGAGCAAAGCATTTGGATGACAACTTCTTGAGGTAGGAATCAGTATGTTATAGATTAGACTTCTGGTTACATAGTTCGTTTATTACTAATATTAGTTCGTTTATTGCTAATATTAGTTTATGAAAAGCTCTTGTTTTACTAAAAGGCAAAGCATGGACTAGATTGTAATTGTTGAAGGTTTAGTTCACACTAGCTTAGGCAGTATAACTTAGAACAATGCACTGGGTACAGCTTCAATATAACCAAGTTTCACTTAATCCAATATATATTTTGACTAAGGATGCCAACCATGGCCAAAATGGGCATATCTAAGACAAATGATATAGGTATTGCCTGTATCAACTCTGAACAAGAAGGTGCCTTGTCAGAGCATGCATGTCCCATAAGTACTATTTCTTCTTGCACTTGGTCCTTACCAAATTGCTAGTTGTTGAATGCATTGACGTCCCTGATCCATGGAACGGTGTTACTCCTGATCAAAGATGTGCCTTTTTTCTGGTATTCTTGGCTCTTGATGGATTGGTTCCCTATGGTGCATTCTAGGAAGTAATCTATTCAGGAATGAGGATGCAAATGAAAGTCATAGCTTTTAGTTAAATGTTTACACTGAACATATTGCAGTTCCTTAACATTTCAAGGATTGCCACAGAATTTGCACATATATGGCTTTTACGGTATTGAGGAATGAATGCTGACAGTCATACAGCTTAAGCCTTAATGGTTAGGAAGTTTTAAGATTTAATTCATAGTGTATTAGTGCCAAAATATTACATAGGGTTTAAAGTTTACAATAGTGTCATAATGTCATAATGATTAGTTGTAAGAAATAGCATAAATTTATGATTTAGTTTCTAAAATCACTTCATAATGTAATAGCGTCCGAACTATAATCTTTATTACATAAACACTAAATTAAATAATTTCAATGACAAGGAGCTCAGAACATAGGTCATGCTGCCTTCCAACAGGTAGTAGCACCGAATTTCTAACAAACAGGATTAACCAGGTAGCCAATTTGCCTATCCAATGAAATTAACCAAAGTTGCATGGACACGGATATGGATACAGATGCGGATACGGTATCGGCCATTTTTTAAGACCCCCAATATGGATATGGCTGGATAGGACATTCATAAAAAAAACATACACTATTTTCTAAGTTATTAGAGGAGATTTTCATTACTTTAAAAGCAAATAAGAAAATATAAATTAAAATAATATTAAAATTTAAATATTAATAATTTAGTAAAGAATAAATAGTTAAATATATATTAATAAATTTTATTTATATTTAAAGAATAAGTTTTTTTTTATAAAAATCTCTTAACATTTAACCAATATAATATAAATATAAAATAATAAACAATTAACTTTTTTAAATTTGTAAAAATTAAAACAGCAAAAAAATAGTAGAGTTGTATTGGAAGAAGACTTAGAAAAATGGGTTGCTGAAATAGAAAAACATTTCATTTTCCTCATTTGGTGTTAGGTTTTATTTATACAAAACAAAAGAAAAAATTGCATGATTGAAGTTTTTTAAGATAATATTTTGGAAGATTCACA
>VDFB02307298.1:0-15645 GCA_007258455.2 Sequoia sempervirens | reverse complement strand
TACTGAATTATATTATACTATATTTTTCTAGTATAGATATGTATGTATCAATTCAAATCCATGCTACCATATTGATGGAGATGAGCTAGTACACATAATAGAAAATTTACAAATAATAGATTTTTATCTAAGTTGGCCCCAAAAATCCATATATTTGGTAAGTTGGTTCTTGAAATTTGGTAGATCACTTCTCCATCATCAAACCCTAAGCTACATGTATATCACATTTAACTTATTTAATTATTTTAATTATCAATATCTCACTCACTACTCTTATGTTCAGTTTTCAAAGTGATAGAACTATATTTGAAATCAAGTCTAAGGAGGTAGAAACCTTGGGAAAATGACTAATGATATTTTTAAACGTTAGATTTAGCATGTCAAAGTGATGGATTTGGCTATTAAATAAAAGGTTCACTAAAAGAGTTAAGTTAGGTGCTAAGATTATTAGAAAATTAGATATTGACTAAAATTATAAAGGTCTATTTTTCTCGAGTTTAGTCAAGAATTATGTTCCTAAGAATGAATTAGATTTTGGAGATCCAAGTACTTGTATGCAAGGTTGTTGAAGACCTATGATGATCTAGAGCATCCTATGGAAAAATATAGACTTATGTGCATGCTTCAGAACTTTTATTTTTTCCAAGTTTGGCAAGTTCATTACTTATGTAGGTTTTAGATGGGTAAAAATCCCCCAAAAATCAAAAAATAGAAAAAAAAAATTACATGCAAAATAAAGGAATTGAAGGGTTTTGTCTGTTTATTTCTACTTCTAGTCATTGGTAAGCATCTACAAACTCCTAGGAAAGATTTTTAGGTTATTTATATTAATTTTGGTGACTACACATGGGTTGTGGTAAATAGAGGCTCATCCACAAACATAATACACTTAAATTTTAACTATGAGATTGGATAATCTCTCCTATGCTTTGAGCTTAACTTGAAGTCAAGAAGGTTCTCTTATAAATTGCCTAAAATGTTAGGATAGGTGACATTAACCCTGCATTCCAAATTCATAATCATGTGTCTCCATATTCTTTGGAAAGTGTTCTAGGGACATGAGAGATAAATATTTAATATATGTTTCCTATGATAAATTATAATTGTATTCTATTGAGGTGGACACATATTGATGGTGGTTACAAAGCATCTTTGAGGAATATTCCATTATGGCATCCACTTTGGGAGTGGGGTAACAAGTGGACTTGCATGCCTATACATGTTAACATATGTTATTTTCATGTCATCTAAAGTTGGGTGCCTAAGTTTGCATGCATTTTCTTGTCCTATTTTGTAGCAAATAGAGCCATCGAGGAGTTAAGGATCACTTGGGTTTGACCATCTTTGATCGGCTATGGTATGGGAACCCAAAGTGAAGGAATTGTGAACATTAATTTGTTTTTACCATGTTTATGAGGTTTCCACTAAGGGAGGTGTGGGTTTTTCTAGGTGATTTTTACCTCTTGTTTCAGGATACCAAAGTTGTTTTCCTTCTCACAAATCTCTATATATTGGAGCTTTGAGATAGTATTTTTATGATCTTTAGCTCTTTTGAAGTAATGAAGTGCTACTAGAATTTGGAGAGAGATATTGTGTTGATGTAAAGTTCTATAAAGGATTAATACAATCATTGGATCTCTTTAGGAGTGGAATTTTTTCTTGCAAGGGTTTCTCCTTGTATATCTTGTGTAACTTGTGTTTCTCAATTTGTGGTATTATTTCATTATATTATTGTGAATTTTCTAATCACATAATCATCATAGTGGATTAATATTGAATTATTTTTCAGATTTTTAATCATATTGTTAAGTTTATTATTGCATCATTTCTACCTTGATTTCCAACACATAACTATTAGAGCTAATGGTTTTGTTAAGAGAGGGACACCTTTATCTTATGTAGTGAAGGTTCTTTCAATATAGTGGGATACTTTACATTGTGGGTTTTCCATATTTATGGAGAATATTGTATACCATGGATTCTACCTACCATTTAGACATTGATATATTTAATGGGATTGGGTATGAGATGTGGAAGTTGAGGATGAAGTATATACTAGAAGAAAGAAATAAGTGGCTAGAAATTTCAAATGAAACAAAGCTATTTGCAATGTTTGATTAAGATTGGTTGAAGCTTTCAAATAAAGCAAAGGGAACCATTTAGTTGTATTTTGCAATTGTTCTACTCTTGAATGTTTATGAGGAAGCTACCACATAAAATTTGTGGAAGGAAATAGGTGATATTTATCATAGTAAAAGTTTAAATAGTAAAATGTATCTCAAAAGATGTATGTATTCTTTGAAAATGAAGGATGGTGATTGTTGCATGACCATCTTTATTTTGAATATCTAGTTAACTCTAATTTATTGATATCTATCAAGTAATATTGTCTTGATAAATAGGAGGGTTCAAATCCTTTTGAATTATTTATAATTATTTGATTACAAAGTTGCAATTTCAAAAACATAAATAAATAAAAGGGGTGTGGAAAAATAGGAAGATCAAAAGGAGGAAACAGAATGAGTCTTTTAAGTTGGTTCTTTTGGGTAACAAGTAATTGCTCATGAGAAGTGTAACTTCCAAAAAGCAAAAAAAAAGAAACTACATTAGACAAAAAGTAATTACATCTTGTGATTTTGGTGACAAGTAATTGCTCATGAGAAGTGTAACATCCAAAGAAAAAACAAAAAAACAAACACTAACCGACTAGCAAAAACAATAGACTATCAAAATTTAGGATATTCTTGCTCAACTTTAGTTTGTAACGTTTAGTGTATACAACTTGCAAAATTCTTAAATTTTTAAATTTTAGTTTTAAATTTGTAGAAAAAAATGTAGACATTAATTAAAATTATAGAGAAGACTCAACAGTTTATGGTTTTTGTTATACCATCAAATTTACTGGTCACAACAACATATTAGAGGATATAAACAAATAAACATGTTTATGCTTACAATCTTGAAAATGTATTTATGAATAAATAAAGGTATTGGATACATAATCCATCCTTATATACGAACAATATATAGATAGGTGATGTGTGGAAAATGTCACCAAAAATGTGAGATAGTCAAGGTCATAACTCATGGGCATGTGATATTGGTTTGACTTTTAGGTATTTTAGTATTTATTTTTTTGACTCTTATGAGCACATTCTAAAATAATTATGAGGGGTACAACAATAGCCAATTTTGCTTTTAGTTATTGTATAGTCTTTTCTTTGTACTTTTTTTTACTACTTTACTACATTCATTTATTTTGGTAGTGTTGTCATTAGGAAAGTAGATTATCAAGTAGATGGTTGGTTCTATTCACATTTATTGGGAGGGTCAAATATTTTTCATAATTGTCTAAATAATTGGCATGAAGATGCTTGTACTTGTTGTATTGGATAGTTTTTTGAAATATTGGAGAGAAAAATGTTATACACTTCTATTTTAAATGAACGTAGTCTTGCTTTATAGCTTGACTTTGATTTAACCATGACTATGCACTAATTTAGTATGGTTATAGTTTTAGAGGCTTCCCTTGTTTTTTCATGTTAATTATTTCATTCCATGGATTTTATTTTATGTTATTGGACCACCTATAGTTGATGGACAAATTTCGTAATGGAAGCATTGTTTGGTAGCTTGCATCTATAAATTGATAGAAATTTGATAGGGATTTGTGCATTTGTTTAATAGATATTGTGTTTTGTTGATTATTGCAATTTTTCTCATGTATTTAACCTGGAATTCTATTATTGAAATTATAGAAAAAATCATTTAAAAAGAAGTGAACTCAAATAATTTTATTGCATGAAGATTTAATGAGAAGTACAATGAAAATTTATTTAAAATTAAATTCTTATTTGTGCATATGTCTTTTTGAAAGAAATCTATTTTTGAGCTAGTTACTATTTTGAATTCCTAACACAATCAGTATCAATTAATTTCATTGAATATATACATATATCACCTATACTCATGGTACATGACTCTCTATTATGTTCACATTTCATGGTCTTCTAATTTTTCGATTCTCATCTAATTTCGTCTCTTCTTTAGTTAAAATTCACTTTACAAGATATATTGGTGCCTTTTTTAGTGTTCTTTTAAATTTTGAATGCCTCAATATGTCCCTAATTAGATTCTTTCATTTTGTTATTGATAATATTCAACTAGATTTGGAAATGACTAGGCATAAAACCACCATTACACACAAAGGGCTTCACAACTCCGAGATAATTTGAACCAAAATTTTGTATCTAAGCCACTTGTGTCATGCCCACATTTTTAATGCGGGAAAAACACAAATGCTACAACTTTTTTTTTTTAAACTTGACTTTGCATCTATCTTTCCTCTACTTGCCAATGATGCAACCCCCAAATTGTAACACAACTACTAAGGTCTTTTATCATAGAATGATATTCTCTCGAAAAAACTGACATCACAAGATTTGAATAACTAAATGGTACTATAGATAAATCTCACCATTCAAGTTCCATAGTTGCTTGATTTGAAAACCTTATTATTTTACTTGAAACCTCAATTAAGCACTCAAGACCTCACTAGGTGGAACATGCAACAACCCATGATAACTACTGGACGAGGTTCATCCAAGTCACTTTGTGTGAGTCCATAACTTGAAATATAAAGGCATTATCACACTTCAAGCAGAAGAGTTAAGACTTATAGATTATATGCTAATGCCAAAACATGACAATTCCTTTGAGGCAACTATTAAGGTATGTGATTCCTCTAGATCAATGAAGATAGTTATTAAGCAAGTCCAAATTGTTCCTTTGAACTAAATCTTAGAAGATTCTCAACATCCATCTTGGGATGTTTACTTCTCTCCACACATAGGCATCTTCTCCTTAGTCTAAAATTTGAGTCGGGACATAGTATCATCCTGTAAACACAAGGACTTGCACCTCCCAGGGCTCACACCACATTCTAGCTTACTAGGAGAAAGATTCCCTACCCCCACTTGGAAAGGTTGGTTCATGAAATGTTATAAATTGGATTGATTTGGAGTCCAACCTTATTTCATATAGGATCATGTGACACTACTATTAGATCAAATTAGGGAAGCACTATAGTGTAATAAAAGCACTATGAACAACAAAAGTCAGGGAGCATGCATGATCAAATTACTAGAAGATTTATTTCCCTAAACTTGCATCACCACAAGATTTAAGTATCGCTACGGTTGGTAATCCCCTTTATAGCAAGTTAGAATAATAGTCAACCAACTCCTTTATACTTGAGGCCTAAATGGGATGCATCATTCCCATTTCAAAATAATGACTTAATGGTCACTAATTACATAGACTTGGCTTCACAATCAATCCCATTACGACTTCTAAGAATAGGTCAATTTGGAAGGTCAATGTGGGTCTAAGGTACGAGAATTGAACATCCCTCTAAGAAATCATATAATTGAAACATTGAAAAACTAGGTTAAGTTGCAAGCATAGTACTATTATCACATACATTAATGTAACTGGGTTTATATTAGTTACTACTATTTAAGAACTTAGTACTTTCAATATTCATTGATTAAGAACGCCAACATGCTTATATGACAAAGGTTAAGATCATTTTAATGTTAATAATATTAATATTAACATAAAAAAAATATTTACTTTATTTTACCTATTTTAAATATAACCACTATCTCACTTGTATATTTATTTATGATTTAAATATATTATATATAATACTCAAGATTTACTTTACTTTATATATTTTAAATATATCCACTATCTCATTTATATATTTTTTTATTATTTAAATATATCATATGTAGTGTTTAAGGTAACCTTCTTACTATACTAGCACTTGCACCCCAATGAGGTGCAATGGTTACGCCGATAGGCTGATACACTTTGGTATTATATTCTGAACATGTAGGAGCAGTGCAATTTTTTTGGGGATGAGCTTATGTGGTCTATGTGATTTGTCTTGAAGACCTATACAACAAAAGGAATGGGGTGGATAGGTGCGTAGAATAGGCGTTGATGAAGTCAAGTTGTAGAAGCAATTTTAAGCACCATGGGAATTGGGGAGAGATATCGAATGGATAGGGAGGAGAGTTGCATACCTTGTTTTAGGAGAGACATAGTTGTAAGCGTGCCTCCTCTTGCTTCCTTATGATTGCAAATGGATTGGTTTGCATTTTGGAATATCTTTCAAAAGAGAATGGTGGTTGAATGCGAAGATCATTTAATGATTTAACTCTAGATATGGCTGTAAATGTTAGTCCCTACCTATCTATTTTACCAATATCAATTGTTTCCTTTTGCAATGTTAGTCCTTGAGCTTTGTGTATGGTAATAGCCCATGCCATCGTGAGCGGTATCTTCCTTCTATTGCCCAAGAAAACAAGTATGATTGGTATGCTCTTAGGGTCATGGTCATTCCATGGGGGTCCATTGTAGCTATTGAACCTTGTAACAACATACATGGGAACATCTGGTGGTTTGGAACCAGGGCTGTAAATGATTTCAACAACTTCGCCAAGAGCTCCATTCACAAGGCCTGCTTGTGTCCATATGTTGGATGTGAGCATGATGTGTTGCCCTTTACAAAGCAATACTTCTTTTTCAAGTTGTTCATCATCAGTTGCACTATCTATTCCATGCCTGGTACCTGTCGCAGCACTGATTGCAATTGGACGGTTCAATGATTTTAACATTCTTCTGGTGTGTAGTCTAACTAAATCGTTGGTAGCAAACAAGTGCATTGAGCTATCGAACTCTTCTTTTTCTCTTGATGTGATTTGATTGTCTGTGCGCATCATTAAGAGTTGCCAATCTGCTTCTGTTGCTTCTGCATTCCGTATGTTTTGCAATACTTGATGAAATCTCTGTTGTGATGGGGTCTCACCTTGATGACGAAAGACTGTTTGTAAGGTGACAACAGTTGTAAATTGGTTCCACAATGTTTTTGCAGATGAGTGTGCTATGTACATAGGTTTGTCCATCACAGGTGGAAGTTGGGCGAGGTCACCAATTAATATTATAGACACTCCACCAAAGTGTAGATGTTGTCGGTGTGGGAAAGCCTCACGTAGCCTTCTGTCTATTTTTAGTAGCAACTTTGGACCTATGAAGCTCATCTCATCAATCAAAATATATCTTATATATTTCATATCTTCTTGAAATGTTGTTAATGCCTGTCCTTGTAGTGGGTGCATGTCTTTAATAGGGATCTGGAGCATTGAATGTATAGTTGATGCATGTATATTAAATGCAGCCACCCCTGTAGGAGCTAATGTGAGTAGCTCACCTTTTTGTTGTGGGCTCTTACTTGTGAGAGCTTTTCTTATGCAAGCAATTAGGTACGATTTTCCTGTGCCTGCTGTTCCTTGAACAATCATGTGCTACAGTTTTTCTGAGGAGCATTTACTGTGGTCAATGATAATTGTGAGTGCTAGTTTTCGTTGCGATGATAGTGTATACTCTGGCACATCCAAGTTGCTTACCATAGTGTCTTCTTGGCTACATGCCTTTTTCATTGGAATGAAGTGGATGGCAATTTCATGAAGATCTTGGGGTACTGGTAGTTGATCCCATCTATTGTTGTTGTCAAACTCACGCCTACCAAGCATCTCAACTTCATTTAGGCCGACATTGTTTACGGGACCCATCTGTGAAAACAATTCCCATTCATTAAGTTTTGTTGTGTCCCTTGTGGCAATCTTTGTATCGCTCTCATCTTCTTCTTCAGTGGGTGCTTCTATTTCAATTGTGCGATTAAGATGCCATACATCATATTTGGTTGCGTTCATTTGCTTCCAATTTGCAATTATTGTATCCTTAGCAAGTCCTACTTCGCCTTCTATGCTTCGAAAATGTTTGTATAATAGTAGCTCACTCCAGCAAAAAGTTTCAAAGTTGTCTGAGTCCTCATTTGGGATGGTATAGAACTTTGGGAAAACATTAACTATCGCTTTTACCTCTCTCTCTTTCCATTTGCATCCTTTGCGCCTTGCAGAATAGGAGAAAGATCTTGCAGATTCGAGTAGCGTTATTGTTTCCATTTCTTGAGGCCGATTAATGTAGGAATGCAGGTAGCTCATGTGGAGGTGTATTTCATCTGGTTGTCTTGTTATTCGTTGGAACACTTTTCGGCCAACATTCAAAGATGTGAATGGCCTATTACAAAAAACAAGCGGCAATTTTTGAAGCATATGACATGTTTCTTGTGCTCCTATATCACGCTCTGCAACAAGCTCTGTCATAAATTTTTGATATGCTGTGATAGCTGGGTCATTTGTTCTCTGGCATGCAGATATTCTTGATAACATATCAATACAAGACTCAGATGTTCTTTCTGCTTTTGATGCATACTTTGCAATGTATTTTAGTACAAGTGCTCGTGAGATAACTGGTTGGCAATCTATGTTGGCTCTCCATATCGAAAGCATTTCTGGATTGTGTATGTTTAGCCTATCATCATTCCTTGTAGGTCCATATTCTTTTTTGCCATTATCGTCACATGACAAGGTAGATACAGCTTGTTCTTTCCATGGAGCTTTGTATCGACATTGTAGTTGTTTCCCCTTTTTGCGTAAGCATGTCCCCTCTCTGCATTTTGTGTGCCTCTGTACACGGTTGATTATCTCCTCACAGTCATGAGAGGGATCTATAGCTAATATCTGAGCTGTGTCTAGCAAGCATGGGTCATCGTGTTGGGAACGATAGACAAGGTTGTTTCTATGTGAAGCAGGACGAGGGTTCCAAGCACTTACATACCTGTCGAAGAATTTCCTTGCCTGTTCAACTTCTGTGTTGTTCTCCCAATCAAGTTTATCCATGTCTGGTGCATTTTCAAGCCAAAGGAATCCATGCACATGTGCAGTTCCTCGATGCTGCCATTCATATCTATACCAATAATCTTTTACACCAAAAAGCTTTTGGATGACCTCTTCACGGAAGATTGTAAATCGTTGGTGGAGATATAATGATGTGGTGTGGGGGTTATTGATTACATTGTCAAGACGTTTATTTTTTCTGCATCTCCATTGCTGTGTCATTTGAAAGCAATCGTTGTAGGTCCGGCCACTTTGTGTCTGCAGCACTCAATGTGAAAAATAGAGTGGGAGACCCTATTTGGTTAATCATATTGGTTAGCTCATAACGACTCTTGTTCCAATATGGTCTTGTGCCTCGCATTGAAGAGCCAAAGTGCATGAGTTCTTCAGCTAATTGGGTGTCAGGGAGGCTTTTCAAGTGTGCACGAAGGCTTTCAATAGTTGTCGAGATGTTTTCTTCTACATTTTTTTTAATGAAAATTGCTGCAAGCCCTTGGCTACGATGTCGCAACATAAGATTGAACATAAAATATCGAAACCTTGGATGCCTTCCAAACCTCTAGTCATGGAACCTTATCAAGTGTAGTGCATACTCGTGCATTCAGACTTCCCTACTTCGTGGTTGCATTTGTAGTGCAACCCCATTGGGGAAGAGGGTTGGGAATGCCATATCAAGCAAGCCTTCAGTATTGTATTCATTTATTGGTGATGAGTTCATTTCAGGCCAATCTATAGTGCTATTTGTATTGTCCTCAAGGTCTAGTGCTTGCTTAATAATTTCTAGTTCACGACGTCTATTTGGCAACTTAGCCATGAATGATGATGTGTGTACTATGCTATCCTCAATTTCATCTTCATCAATTGTGTTCCAATTATTTGGCACCCCTGCACACTCGTTAGTTTCAATGGTGTGCAACATGCTTGAAATATCCGTGCTAACTTCAGGAAGTTGAGCCAAACCATGAACACTTATGGAAACATCATTATAGTATGGGTCATATTTCACTTTGTATTGTAATGCATCTATGATGTGAAGTCTACTTACATAACAATCATAGAAATGGCCTTCTGTATGTAGTCTTCGAACTATGAGCACATCCAAGTCTTCTATCCTTCGAGGGAGAACTTTTGCAATGTTTTTGATATCTTGTGGGAAGCTAATTGTGTGGCCGCTATATTTATATTGCCCTCCAGGTGCATGGGCTACTTGTAGTACTAGGTTAACTCTAGCAATGAGCATTTCCTCCACTTGGGTCAGTCTTCTGAGCACATCAGGTTTTTCTCCTGGGTCCATGTTGTTGAGTGAGGAGAATCAATGTATACCTCTCTCATTGAAACATCTTTTGCAAGTAGCATGGGGGTCGGATGAATGAAGAAGCATCCCTGGGTAGTTTTCCTTGCATATAATGCATGTTTTCCTATTGGAAAGCGCATCTATCTTTTGTCGAAATCCTTTCATTATTTTAATGAAGCTAGTAGTTGTGTTGAATGATGTTCGATCTTCTAGGTCCTGTTCCATTTGCAATAGTGGAGCTTGCCATGCTTGTTTCTCCAAACGTTTTATGCGCTTCTTTGTAGTTATTTCCTCTCTATGATGAGCATAGTAATCATGGTTTCTCTCACGATCTCGTAGTCTCTGTGCTTCTATTTGGCGGGGGTCGATATGGATGGTGTGCAACTTTTTAATCTGTCTTCGGGTGGCAATTGCTTCTTTATGCCTAGCATAGTAATCTTGATTTCTTTTTCGGGTCTGTTGTCTTCTAATCTCTACTTGTTTCAAGCTAGCTTGACTTGTTTCGGGGGAGAGGTCGTCCATCTGTACAGTGGGAGTGTAAGGTTGAATTAGTAATAAGAGAAGCACAAACATACTCAAACAACTATATGTGAGATGAACACAACATATCTAAAGCTTACAATGCTGAAAGAAGAATGTTTAAAATTCATGTATCTACATATGCTAAAACAGAAAATTTAAAATAAAAAAATGACATATTCAAGTCATAATTTATAGAACTAATCTCTATTAAAGTGTATTTTTAAGATAGTTGTAGATTCCACATATATATAGACATGAGCAAATAGATATAAGCAAGTAGATTCATGAGTGCTGCAATGCTAGGAGTAGACTCCACATATATATAGGCATAAGCAAATAGATACAGATTGTTACATTTGTTTTATTGAGATATTATTGTTACAGTTATAGTTGAAACACATAGTATTGAAGCTTGGAGTGGAAATATAATTTTATAAGAGTCATATACATGACATGAATTGGGAAATGTAAACCTAGCAAGTTATATATTTCTATCTGTAGGTAGACGTGGCACATGTGGTTAGATATTTGAATACATTCTTTTGCCTGAACAAAACTATCAACTATAATTTTATAAGAGTCATATACAAGACATGTGTTGGGAAGTGTAAACTTAGCAGCTTAGATCAACTATAATTTTATAAGAGTCACTACACATTTCTTTGATCTTGGAAAGTAAGATGTTGCTCTCTGCAATGAAGTCAACTTGCTCAACCTTTGTGATAGTTTCCTTCAAGCGTTCTTCATTATTGTATGTTTCATTTCTACATGTCAAAGTGAACAAGTATTTTTTGTTCAACACGTCTCTAATTACCTGTTGAGTATCCCTTTCTATGTCATCCTCAAACTGTAGAGAGTATAGCTTTTCCGCAGACATTCCCATGAGTTCTATTGCTGCTTCGTCAAATGCAACTGCCCATAGCATATCTGTGTGGTCCTGTAACCTTATTTGTAGTATGTACCTATAATTACAAGAGGTACATGCTACGTGACACTTTGAGCAAAACCACTTTCCATCTTCAGTCTGCACCAATCTTTTCTTGCACTATTTTCCTGATAATTCATTAGGGCATGCCGGATAGCAGAATGATGCAGATTTGATGGACAACAATGTTGCATTTATTGTACATTGGAGATGGCCCACTCTATGGGGAATTTGTTCTCGAACATCCCTGATTGTTATGGTAGTGACAAGCATAGATGGGCTGCTAAACTTTGTTGAAGGTGATAGAATATTAGCCCCACTTTGTTTGAACCAAGTTTGTAGTTGTTGTGTCTCTTGTATGTCAAGGTCTATAAATAAATTTGTATTGCTTGATGTACTCAACACCTTTCCATTGTACTCGCAAACTCGTCCATTTTTAATAGCGAGAACAGTTGTTTCTTGTAGGTGATACTTGTCTTGAAGATGACCACCTTCCTTCTCTGCCATCGTGCCCCATAGAGTGATATCTATAGTTGCCCCAGTCGTGTCCAACAAGGATATTATGCGCCTTAGGACCTCTATCCCATCTCTTCTCCTTACTGTGGAGCTTGGGCTAACACAAGTGACAACTCCAATAACATCAGTAGTTGAGTTGCTACTCTTCTTTGCAAGTTCATTGATAGGTGTAAATGAGAATACGTGTTTTGGAATAGAGTTGTCATCTTCACAAGGAGTGACCTTTGACTCTACCGACAAGGAAATTTCTAGCCCACTATTTAACCTATTGTAAAGCTTATTAGCAACCTTTACTGCACCACCAGAAAATGTATAGGTTTTCCCAACAGTAATATTTTGATAATGAAGATCAACAACTTCATTGAAACAAGTCACACGTGTTTCAGTCCCTTCTCTGTCAATGATGTCAAAGGTGAAAACTTGACCAATACCTTTTTGGGTATTGTACCTGCGGATATCCTTTTTTGCAGTCACGCGACCTTTAACTCCATCTTGGTTGAAAAGGATTCAAACTTTTAATAGGCGTAATTGTGGTTGGTGCTTCCATTCTACTCCTAGAAGGATTCACACCAAATAATCTTCTCACATGAGTTGATACTCTAGCAGCGCTAATTGTATCAGGCTCTGCATGTGGCTCTGTAGATTTTCCCATTTCCTTTTCTATATGGTGCTCTAGTTCCATATAAAATGAAGTAGGATGACCGATTATAGCCTGGTTTGTACAAACAATCTCAAGGTTCACAATGACAATCCACCTATACATTTGGAAGACAAGAGTAAGAATTACTAATACAAGGAAGAAGCTAAAAAGTTAATAATGATTTTGTTATGGGAAATTTTGGATTCCTTTACTCACCGAGACCCGCTTGGTTTGGGGCAATTATATTTTGTCATTCGTATTATGGATCCAACTGTAATTTCACCAGATTCTACGCAATGATTGTAATTCTGAGGCAAAGATGCTTTTTGTTTGCAGGCCCCATCAGATATTTCTACCTTGTAGCGGTTGTTACATTCATGGCCATGGCCGAAGTTTAAAATAGACAAAATTTGCACATTAGGTTTGAACCCTTCATTCCCATCATGGATAAGTTTAATTGCATCTGTAGTTAATATTGTAGCCATGGTCTATGGAAGTTGACTAACCCTGTAAAAGTACATTACATGTAAGATACTGTTTGCATACAATTGGTGGAGGTTCTTGTTTTAGAAAGCATAGACCTCAACATAATGTTGAGCATAAGAATAGACAAGTGGAGCACATCATTTGCAAAAGAAAAGGGAAAATGCGAGGAGGAATATTTTTCCTTAATATGTACTATAAGATATATTCAATAAAATTAGTGCTATGAAGATCAATATGCACAAGGGTGCTACAATGTAAACATAATATATAACTATATTCAACATTGAATATTTCAAAGGGTTTGAAAGAAGCATATATATGACTATGGTACTTCACATAGCTAAGTGTTGCAAGAGTGAATATTTACAATAATGATCAAATATATCATCATTTTGAGTAGCATTCCAATATATATTTGGTAGACTCAAGGTTATAGTTCAAGATAATATTCAAAATAAGGGGACACAAATATTAGAATAAGTTATATTCATTAAAATTAGAACTATAAAGATCAATATGTACAATGGCATTACAATGTAAACTTAATATATAACAACTAAGGGTTCAAATATAAGGTCGACCACTAAATCCATTTCGCTCCACATATAGCTATTTTGAGATCCTCATTTAGTTTCACAAAAAAACATCTAATATGTATCATACTAGTAATCTTGATCGACATATTGAAAAAGTAACTACCTTCCAAGAATTTCGTTGAACTTCTTAGACCATATATCACTCAATAAATCTTGGAATTCATGCTTTAGTTCAAATGCATTGGCCACTCCATAATATTGACAATACTTCAATTCACGCAGGAAACCATAAAATAGCTCAAGAGCTTCATAGGTCGCATGGAATTTTCGGACAACTTCTTGCATCAATTCAACTTCATGATCCTCCACATCGCTTAAATCTTGGCTTGTCTACATAGCGTCTTCAAAAATTTCACGACAACTTGTCAAGACATTGTTTGAAAGAGCATCAACATTATGGTGGGGGAAACCCAACCAATCCACAGATGTTGAGTCAGTTGCTAATAGAGGTGACTCATGGGTTTGTGGTGAGGGTGCATTGGAAGTAGAACCACTGCTTGAAATAGTAATAACATCTTCAAGTGCTCGTGCATTAGCCATATCCTGAAACTATAATTCAAAATAGAGATGCTAATATTAAAAACAATTGTTATTAACAAGGGCATAGGTATTGACTAAGACCCAAACTACAAGCATAAATAAGTATAAAATGTTGTATGAATTTTCTTTTTTGATGGACTATTTTAAAATGAGTAAAAACTTTAACGTATTCATACAAATGGAGAGTGAAGGTGTAATTTCCTTTAATATTATATAATAAATTAATGTAATATTATTCTGTAATTATAATACATTATTATGAATAGGAGACTAACATTAAAAAACAATTGTCATTAACAAGGACACAGGTATTGACTAAGACCCAAACTACAAGCATAAATAAGTCTAAAACGGTTATATGATTAATTAAATAAAATTAATCATTTAAACTACAAGCATTTAAACTATTTTTAAATGACTTAAAACTTTAACATATTCAAACAACTGGAGAGCGAAAGTCTAATTTTCTTTAATATTATATGATTAATTAACATAATATTATTTTTGTAATCATAATAAAGTAATATGAATAGTTTTTTGTAATTACAATATTATATATCAATTAACATTATATTATTTTGTAATTATCATTAAAAAAGCCTATTGACTAAATATATTTATTGATTTGACAATTTGAAATAAACAGAATAGTTATATTTACAAAATGATTAAGGATTTTAAATGAAGTGGAAAATATTATCATACAATTCATATTTATATTTCAAAATATATAAAATTATAAATTAACTTTTTTAAATAAATGAAATAAAATAACTTTAATCATGTAAAAATTAAATAAACTTTATATAGATTAATTAGATAAAAATTCTTGCTATTTCCTGATAATGGTGTCGATGCATAAAGTCTCCTCAATCAAAAAGAACACGAAAGGAGTACTCACAAAATGACTAAATAACTTTCATCACGAACATGATCACTTTGTTGAATAGAAATCATTTCACATTGAACAACAATCAAATCAAATTCATTCATGGGAGAACATTAAAGTTCCTTTCCTAAAACTCATTACATAAACCCTAGCTTTTCATGCTAAACCATTTACATAATAATACTCAATGCTAATGATAACCTAAATCTAATTTTCGAATTCTTATAGTAACCCCTCTCTCTCTCTCTCTCTCTCTATATATATATATATATATATATATATATGAATAGATCATTTCTTAAAATATAACACATTCTTTACAAGGTCTTTAAAATAGTCACTACCACTTATTGGTACCCCACTATAAGAATCATTTAAAACCTCTATCTTAATTTTCATCACTTAACACAATTTAACAAACTCCTGAGAC
>VDFB02307296.1:0-17743 GCA_007258455.2 Sequoia sempervirens | reverse complement strand
GTCCCTTTGACATGGAGCATGTGGGTTTAGATAAACCTTATGAAGGCATGACACAAAGGTATTTCAACAATTCTAATTTTTGCAACAATAGTCATATTTCCTTGCATCATCATGAGATAGTAGCCATTTCACGTGAGGATGATGGTTTTGTGGAGTCTTTTAATGTTGATACTCAAGATTTGGGTGTTAAAGATGAATTATGTGTTGTGGATTTAAGCCACAACAAGTCTGATTTTGTATATCAGACCTTGGAAGATGTGAACAAGACAAGTTTTGTGTGATCGGTGGTTACAAAAAGCTAGGAAGGCAAAGTTATTGGTTGCCCAAGCAAAACAATGCTTGCATGAGATCAAGGAACGTTGCAATCAACTAGATCAAGCAAAAAAGCAGAGTGTTTCACACCTTAGATCTCTAATTCTTCCAAGGGAAGAATGTGTAGAAGTTGAGCATGCAATGGCGAAGTGTCTTGAGGTAAGCAAGCAAGGAGAATTTGCGGTTGTGTGTGAACAAGAGAAGAGGTATGATTCAAAAAATTCTATTGGTATATATAACTTGCATCTTGAGTCTCATGAGTTACCTCTAGTTGAGAGCCCATTAAAGGCTCAAGTCCTAAAGTTGGGTGAAGAAGTTGAATACACACTTAGTGGATCAGCCACTAATGTCATTACTACACATGTGGATGGAAACATGGGTGAGGCAGATTTGTATTGGTCTGTGAGCATCCATGGCATACTTAATGAGATACAATTTTTTTATGTTGATGGCTCTATGGTAGAGTATGTAGTTACTCTACCTCAAAGATTTGTGTTGCATGCCATGGAGATTCTTGTGCACAATTTATATGGGGATGATTGCTAGTGTTTGGATTCAAGTGGTGATAGGTGTGGCATGACAATTCGATGGGATTTTGATGTGTTGCTTCACCACTCTCAACATGGTGAAGATTACACCAAAGTGGTGTAGGGGAAGTCAACAGGTGATGTGTATGACAAACTTCCATTTTGGTTATGGGACCCAAGGATTCCTATGTTTGGTAGATTTCCCTACATTGGGATAGTTGTTCATAGTGATGTTGAGCATGGTTTAATCTCTACCCAACGGATGTATTGGACATGTAGTTGGGCATTCTCTTGATTAATTTGGGATCCCGACATTCAAGCGATAGGCCAAAGTATCTAGGTGAGGATTGCTTGGGGACAAGCAATCTTGGGGAGGGCAGACTATAATGTCCCATTTTCCTAGGCAGTGGTCAGTCATGGTGGTTAGCCTATCAATTGGGTTCTCATAGGCTAACATAGTGGATAGGGAGCTCTTTCGGTAGTCTTGTGATCTTTTGGGAAGTCTACGTGGTATTTCAGGAGCTTGGAGCTAGTCTCATATTTTTTAGGAAGGGACTGACAGTTCACCTATGACCACCCGAAGCTTGTGGAGCCTGGCAAGGGACCTTACAAGCCATTTCAGATGATCAGAGATAGTTTCCTACTTTCTAGGGGAATCCCTACTTTTTAGAAGACTAGCAGTTGACCTGCTTGGTTCAGACATCACCTCGGGATCAGTTGCAACATCAGTTTCCAGTTGGAGTGATCGAGTGATGGTCTCAATATGAAAGATGAAATATTAAAGTGTTAACTTTAATATTTTAATTTAATAAAGTAAAGTGATTAATTCTTAAGTCACTTTATAGTATTTTAATAAAGTGATTATTTAAAGAGGACTTTATTATTAAGGTGATATAAGGGTTAAATGGAAATTAATAAAGTGATCTATTTAATGATGCTTTATTAATTTATTATGTTAAAAGGGAGATATAAGGACTTTATTAAAAAGGGACTTAAATTATTTAAAGTATATTTTATATTATTAAGTTGTGCATCATATTTAAAGGGAAATGAAAGTAAATTGAATGAAATGAATTTAAAGTGAATTTGAGGTGAAGTATAAAAGGGCATTTGGAGTTCATTTCATTCATTCATGAATATTATTCTTGTTTTTGGAGAAATTTGTAGAAGAGCTTCAACTAGGGTTTGTTGGTTGAAAATCTCAAGTTTTTTGAGGACGTAAGGAAGAACAACTTGGTACAGGAGTGAGAGATGCCAGCTTGCATACAGCTTCATTCAGGAGTTGTGTTTGTGCTTTAACAAATCTATAGGAGAGTTTCATATTTAAGGGTTTGAAGGATTCTTTAGAATATTGCAAATATATTGATCATTATTCTAGTACATAGGTATTCACAGGAATTTTGAAAGGGTTTGCTCATTACTTTGGTCATCAAGTGTTAGCAGGTCCAGGACAAAACACATGGAGTTATCTATTTGTGAGCTTCTTGGAAGGAGTCACATGAGGAATTAGAGGCTGGATGTGAGCTTGTCTTTGAGATTCCAATTAACTGTACACTATTGTGCATCATTTTCAAACCCCACAAGTATTCCTAGGCATTGTACATGGCTGAAGTTGTCTCAAAAATTTGTTGCTACCTCAAGATCACAGTTGGAGGTCATAAACTGGAATTTTCCTTTTTTTATCATGCCTATTATTGACTGAAATAAGTCCAAAATTACTGTTGTGTAAAATTAGTCCATTGTATATGCATATATCAATCCAATGGAGAATGTAATATTGTTCCAAGTCTGAGAACGAACTTCTTTCTAGCTATTGTTAATTTTTGAGCAATCCTTCCTTCATATCAACTTAATATAATACTCAGAAAAGTCCTCTTTGAAGTCTGAAAATGTATTTCTGAGTGTGCCTTGTAATCTCATATCATTATTGAATGTTATGCTTCAGTTTTAGATCATCAAATTGTTCATTGTATTTGATTTTAGTTATGATTGCTCATGCATTGCTATTTTGGAAGTTTGATAAATGCTTCATCTAACAAACTAAAAATTAATCGAGCACAATCACAATAGAGATTGTTCCATTTGGGGTGGGACACTTCAATAGGAAAGATCTTTGATCTTATAAAGAAGAAGGTGAAAGAGGCCTTAGTATTAGCACTTTCAAACTTTGAGAAGGTTTTAAAAGTGGGTTGCAACTTTACTAATAAGGCTATTAGTGTTGTTTTGAGCCAAGAAGGTAAACTCATTGCATCTTTTAGTGAGAAGTTGAATGCAACCACAAACATATATAGTTTATGATAAAGTATTTTTATGCAATTGTTCAAGCCTTGTGAAAGTGGAAGCATTATTTTTTACTCTTTGTTTGTTATATATAGATACCATCATATGTTAAAGGTTTATTATTAGTTAACCAAAGTTATGTTAGAGACAAATGAAGTGGGTGAAGTACTTGTAGGATTTTTCTTCAATTCTTAAGCACAAAGCTTATGCAAACAATAAGGTGGCAAATGCCTTGCGCAGGAGGGAGACGTTGTTGAGTACCACGATAATAGAATTTGATAAGGATGGAAATGATGGACCTATTTGCTTTAGATTTGGGTTTTCTACATGCATGGAAGACTACCATGGAACCTTGGATTGGAGGTAAGTGTTCCTTTGCGTATTTATTTGTGTAAGAAAGATATTTGTATGGGAGGTAGTTGTGCATACCATAGAGTTCCATGAGAGAGAATCTCATTAGGGAACTACATAGTGGAGGATTGGGAGGGAATTTTAGTGTGAATAACACATTATCTATGTTGGAAGAATAATTTTTTGGATAGGTTTGTGTTGTGATGTTAAAAAAATTGTTGAGAGCTGCATAATTTGAAAGATCGAGAAGGGTGTTGCTTAGAATAACAAGTTATATAAGCCATTAGCAACTAGATAATCGTTGGGGAACTTTCATGGATTTTGACTTTGGATTGTACCAAACTAAGAGGAGTAATGATTCCATCTTTGTAGTTAGTAGGTTTTAAAATATGATACATTTTATTGCTTTCCAAAAAAAAAAATGCTTCTAGGATTACAAATTTTTTGTTCAAGGAAGTTAAGAGAATACATGGGTTCTCCTAGAGTAACACCTTAGATAGGGATACTAATTTCTTGAACCACTTCTAGCACACATTGTGGAAAAGATTGATACACTATTAAATTAGAGTTTTGCATATCATCCACAAATAAATGGCCATATAAGGGTTTTTAACAAGACTCTAGGAAATCTCCCAAGAAATTTGGTGGGAGAGAAGCTAGCATTATGAGACCTTAGTTGTGTAAGAAAATCTTGAATTCAACAACTTAGAGGTGTTACATACATGTTAAAGGTAGTTGATGGGGAATATATTAAGAGTAGATGTGAAGGAATGTGCATAGTACATGTTGGAGTTGCATGCATAGGTGAAGTAGTTGGAAATAAGTACTAGTAAGTATAAACCGAGTGTGCATGAGCATAGAAGGGAAAAAAATTACTCATAAGGAGATATGATTATATGATACTTCTGAGAAAGAAAATATTCCCTAGAGGAACTTATAATAGGTTGAAGCCAAAGAAGATTGACCTTTTTAGAGTGTTGCACAAATTGTTTAAGAATGCTTATGAGTTTGAATTACCAAAAAGATTTCGACATCTCATTGATGTTAAATGAGGGTGATCTATATGGATATTATGGAACTAAAAATGTAAAGAATGATACAACCTTACAATAGGAACTAGATTGAAAATAATGTGATTATTAGCTTAGGGATGAGAGAGCATAGATTTTGAATGAGAATTTGAGTAGAAATAGGAAGAAATATAAAGAAACTCTAGTCCAATTGAAGAGGAAGGGACCTAAAGATGACACATGGATTTCTAGAGATAAGGGGGATTGATTGGGATGACTGTTGCAACTTTTCTCTCATTTCCTTAATTTTGAGCTAGGGTTGAGTAATCTTGCATCACATAAAAATATTTTACTTCACATTTTTGTTTTGTTTTGTTTTGTAAATTTCTAGCTTTTTTAGTCATCAGATTCTTGAAAATAGAGATAGTTTCTACTACAAAATCATTTTCTTGTTGAGTTACTAGGTTAGTACATGTCCTAAATCAAAATTTTATTGTGTACATTCAAGATTTGTGGTAGCAGTCAAAAAAATGTCTAAGGTTATTGGTACTAAGGAGGTTCATGACTAGAGTAACATCTATAAGATTTTTCTATAAAGAAATCCACCCAATATTAATAAAGCTAAATGCAAGCACAAAGAAATCAGAAGATCAAAATGATAGATTAATGTTATTTAATTCAAGGATGGAATATACAAAAGTGATACATGATAGATTATTTGATAATGGGCTATAAGTGGGTATATATAGGATACACCACAAAAATATGTGAGTTAACAATTGTGGGATAATAGTGGTCACATGTGCATACCTCTACCAAACCAAGAAAGTAGAAGTCACATGATGCAAAACAAAACTAGCTAAGAAAGACTATCATATCCTAAGTGCATATAATGTAATAAAGTAATTAATTAAATGCAAAAGCAAAAGTGTAGCAACACCACTCATAAGTGTAAGGGTGAGTATGAAAGATGGATAAATTAGTCCCAAAAAATGTGTAGCCATGGTTGGTATGCATGTAAAGAAGATCCCCTCAAAAATAAGAGAGAAAAAACCCATAAAGCAAAACTCCCCCAAAGTGAGGATGAAGAGAGAAGGGTTGTGTGACTCCACTTCAAAGAATTACGAAGGATAAAACACTATGTGAGGAATTATTCTTGCACCTCACCCCTCATAATTGAGAGA
Source organism: Sequoia sempervirens (assembly GCA_007258455.2). NCBI lineage: Eukaryota > Viridiplantae > Streptophyta > Pinopsida > Cupressales > Cupressaceae > Sequoia > Sequoia sempervirens. Next base: position 12,079 of record VDFB02307296.1, on the reverse strand, counting down.
AGAAAGGTCATGCAACATCCCTTAATGTGGAGTCTCCTATGCAAATAGTAGATGCTTAAATTTGAATGTTAAAGATGATCCATGAACACCGGACAATGTTTCTCCCCTTAGAAGAAACAAACATAAAAGTGTATGTGATATATACTCACATTTTGGAAAAGAATATGAGGGAAGAAAACCCAATATTGTATGTCTAAATATTTCCAAAATGTCACGAAAAAATTACAAGTCCTAGGCCTAACTAAAGAAAGTGACCTCTTGAAACTACCTGGATATGAATGAAGAACATGCACCAAATGTGAAGTGAGAATAGCTATCATGGAATTTTCATCAAAGAGGATATGAATGTCCTTAAGGGTGTCCTTGAAATATAAAAGAAGGGACTAAAAAAAACTTGATAGATCTTCAAGCATTCATCCTTTTTGGAAGATTATGAATGTCCTATAGAACTAAATCACTGAAAGCCATTGATGAAGCAACCTAGATTTGGTAGAAGTAATAGAAGATGATGGGGATGAGATCTTAGTGTATGTAATTTGATTATACTTGTGTCCACATAAGATGTCATGTACACACAATCAATAAATTTGCAAATTCTAGAGTAAAGACTTTGACGAACTAATTTATTTTCTTGAAAAAGTTGCTTCAATTCAATTTTCTTTAGAAAATAATCATTTTGCATCTTGAATCTTTATATTATGGTAAGCACATTTGGCCTTATATGTTTCGAAAGGATTTTGTATAATATTGAAATGGAAATAGAGTAAGAGACATGATTAAATCCCCAAGATTATTCATCCAAGAAACCAACAAAAGAAAATAACAACCACAAAATTGTACTCCTAAATTTACACAATCATGAATCCCCAACACAAAATGATTTTGGCACTTTATACTTATTTAGTGCATGTACAATTGCCACTTTCCAAAAATTACAAAGTGTTGTTGATATTTATGTGTTGTAGATGCCAAAATAAGACTAGAATACTAAAACTATATATTTGCTTCACCCTAGAACATATAACAAGATTTGGCAGATTTCTTGAAAATCACAATTAAATTTGTCAAAATTAAATTTAGAGGTAAACTTTAGAGAAAATATTGCTCAATATTGCTCCAAATGTATATTGACACCACTTGTTGGAAAGCTCTTAAGTCCTCTTTCCAACAAATCCAAAACTATTGTTTTAAAGATTTATGTGAATCACCAAGCACAAGAATTTATGCCTGAGTTTCCACTTTCTCTAACGAGGTAGGGACACTGCAATTTTCATTATTGTTGCAGTCAATTGTAGTGACAACTTTTGGGGCCACAAAGGCCTTATTTAGGATACTACCAGAGTCCTCCATCGACTTCGGTGGGGGTCCCTGGGGTCCTTTCCCACACCAATACCCCCAGCCACATCCCAACTCAGAGACATCATTTTAGAGGCAAACTGGTTGGGGCCCTTGAGTTGTAAAACCAAGGTTTTTGGGCCTGCTTCTGGCTTACCAAAGCTTTCTTTTATGTGTTGCCTGATTTTTTTCATGGCTAGTTGTTGAGCATTCAGCCGCTCAAGGAGAAAAAAGTTCTCGATAGTTTTTTGGGTTGACAACAGTTGGGGGAGGATGTGCAATTTATATTTCTACCATAGCCACAAGAACCTTGCCCCCACAGCTAGGTCCCTCTTGATCAAGGACAATGAAGGGATTCTTATGAATAAAATCAGCAAGTTTACCAAAGGGAGGATTGACATTGTCAATGGCCCCATTTGGGGGCATCACCTCCCCTACCACTTCCTCCATCGACACAGAGACACTTTCGGCCTCTGCCTACCCTTCTTCATTGTCGCCTAACTATTAGAGTTCATGGACATCAACCATTTCCTCCACCACCTACGATGCAAAAGTGGCAACATTTATGTTTCCGATAGGGTTAGCTTTCTTAGGCGACCGTGTTGCCCTAGAAGCTTTCTTCCTTTGAATAATGGGACAATTTTTCCTAATATGACCTTCCTTTTGACATAGAAAACAAGCGTTAAGTCCACCCATAATTTCTAATGGGCAGGAAGTAACACCATTGTCTTCCATAATTTTAAGACACTTTGGAAATTTGACTCCAGGGTTTAGGGATACAAGAGCCCTAGCATCAATATTAGGCAGAACAACTTTTGTCTCGTCCACCCTCACGACGTTGTCAACCGGTTCCAAAACTTGCAAGAGAATTCTCCATAATTTCAGAGGTAGGTTTTTAACTATTACCCACTTAGGGCATGACAAGGCAATGACCTCTTCTGCAATGGCCAATGAAGACCACACAAGAGTTCGAAAGGTGCAACCCCCTATATTGCAATAGGGCTTGGCCAAGGTTTTTTCCTCCATTGCATGGCTTTTCAAAAATATAACAAACAAACCCATCTGCAACATTCTACAATAAGAAATTCGTATACCAAATTTATTAAGCCAGACATTGACAAACCAAGAGTTGATAAACTTTCTTGCAAGCAATTTGTTAACATCAATAGTCGCTAAGAAGATGGTGGAGTCTTTCAATCTACTCTTTTCATTGTTAATTGTTTCGTTCATCTCAGAGTTAGGAAACAAATGAAAATATTTAGGGCATTTAGAGGGTAATTTACCTTGCCCTTTGTCATCCTCGTTGCTAAATTCCTCCACCGTGAACCTGGCACCTTCTAGAGCCAAAAACCCTTGCTCAACAACCACTTCTTTGAAGGACTTAACCGGAACGTTTTGGGTATCGTCAATACCACATGAATTTATAGGGGGTCAGGAGGTTTAGTACCCCACTCCATAAATGACATTAAAGCAAAACAACACAAAAAACCAGAGCCAAAGTCGAAGTAACCCAACACACATGCAAAATGAAAGCCAAGAACAGAGAATATGAAGCAATCGCGGGCACACAAGGAAAGCAATAAATGAAAATAATAAACAAGGGTACAAAGGGCCTACGCAATTTGCAAACCTTCGCGGGGGAGGGCACGACCTCCCCACGTACCGAGAAGTACGTATGGCATGCAAACCAACTGCTTGCAGACCTCAAACTCAATGCCTCCTCATCTCAGTTGCCTCTCAAGATATTTTATTTAGAAAATTAACTATAGAATTATTAATTAGAAAATTTTCTTTCCCTTCGAGAAGTCAAATTTTTATTTCTTCTTGGTTATTTTAGAATTTCTCTTTACTAGATTAGAACTTAGATTACATTTTCCCATTTTTGCAAGATCTTATATTAATTGCATTTCTTTTCAATATATTAAGAAATTCAAAACATAAAACATAGAAAATTCATATCTAGATTAACATTCATTTTAAAAGTTTATTTCAAGCAAATAGTAATTATGTGATATTTAAATTTGGGGAAAACCAAAAAAGGTAGATTAGATTAATTTCTAAATTGATTTAGATTTCTCTAGTATTTAGAAACTTTGGAAAGCTTGAAAACACCAAAAGAAAGAGAAAAAGTCCTGCAATCCCAACATGAGGAACTAATGAACAAATACATTCATCCTTCTTCCTCAGTTAGCTTTCACCCTCAATGTGCCCTAGAGTGAGAATATTGGATCAAGACAATCTTGGATGAGATTAGGGAAATCATACTAGATTAAGAAAACCCAAGTCAAAAGAAACAATTAGGAGTAAACACAAATCCTATAACAAATCAAAAATTATTCAAGGGTCTATATCATGAGATTGTTTTCAATTTACAAATAAGTCACAATTTAGTTTTGTGAGGAAACTATACAAGATATCAACATTATAAAATAAATTGGAAATGTGAACTTTTACTTATTGTATCAATTAACTACTCAACTCTGTCTATTTAATCATGAAAACACAACCAAACATCAACCTAAAATTAAGACACCTTACTCCAAATTACTCCCAACTAAGGTGGAGCATATTGAGTTATCATTCAAATAGAAATATATTAACATGAGTGACCTATTAGTAGTTGCATAGACATGACCACTCAAATGGATAAAGGAGTGGGCTTCTTAAAAAGAAATATATAAGAGGCTTGTGAGGCTTAGTAATTCCTTCATGTCTCCTACCAAGATAAATGATCTATATCACACTAAGTGTGATTAGAAAGCTTTCTAGAGGAATGAAAAATGGGGCCACTCAACCTCCATTGCAAGAAAATCCACCTCAAGGTGGTGAAACTCAAATAATAGAGGTTGCAACACCCACATTTAACTTATAGCTAACTTGGCCCAACAAATCAAGGCACTTGAGGCTTGAGGTGCCAAATGACCTCTTTAGAATTAAATGAAAGAAATCTATGGGTCACCAAGGCAATAACCATATATTAATCCTTCCAAAAATTTTGATTAAAGTTAGGGGCCATGAATTTAACCCTACCTAAATTTCTCCTCTAGCAACACTACAAATGAGACATTTTCTCCTCCCCAACAAGTTTACAACATACAACCCTATGGGATTCTCACAATATAGAATTATGTGACAATACTAGGACCTCAACCAATACATATAAAGCAAACTTATCTATTCATAGATGAATACCAAGCCAAGATTAAATTTTAGGTTAAACCTAGTTCACAAATTCATCCCATGAGGCTTATTTTTGTAGGAGTAGTACCTACTGTGTAAAATTCCTTATTAGGCACTTATTTAAATACTAAAAAGAACCCCTTCAACATCAATAACATCTTATTGCCACATACCCTAATAGATATGCCAAAATTCAAAAGGGGGCTCGACCCAAACTCACATATTAAAGCATACACAACATTAGTAAGGAAACTCCTCTAAGATGAAGTTGTCACTATAATATTTCCATATACTCTCAAAGGGATTGTTTTAGAATGGTAACATCATCTACCTAAGGCTTCAATACATTCTTTTCGGAAAATTATTAGTGCATCTCTCATAGGATTTAATATGAACAAACCAATAAGAATAGGAATATCAAAATTCCTAAGCATGAAGTAGGTCATTAACGAGTATGTAGAATACTTCATTATGAATTAGAGATAACTCATCTATTTTTCAACAAGTGCACGTAGTGTGGACCATTAGGAGCTATGGATTTGAACAAAATGAAGACTTGCATTAGCTAATAGTGTTATTTTTCACTAAATGAGCCTATTTTCATACTAAATACTCTATTAATCACATAGGTCCTTGAATAGACTATTAAAAGGCACAAGACAACTGAGAGGGGGGGTGAATCAGTTGTCACCAAATTCAAACACAAAACTTCAAACACTTATCAACTTCACAACCACACTATTCTATTATTAAGTATGAACATGAAATGCATATAATAGAAAGCAGAATCAACACAATGACACCAAATTTTACATGGAAAACCCAATGAGGGAAAAACAACGGTGAGGATTAAATCACAATATAAAGTGATAGAAAAACCAAATACAAGAGGCTTATTTCCTGAATACAAAGGCTCACTGCCTATAGAAAGGACTCATTGTCTAATAGGGAGGCTCACTGCCTATAGAAAGGACTCATTGTCTAATAGGGAGGCCCACTGCCTACAAAAGGATTACAAAACAAAATTAGCTTTACAGCCAAAATGAACTAATTAGTGTGCACCTAACAAGTGTTGATATAGTTCTAGTGATGCTCAAAAGAATAAATTAACACACTTCATCATTTTCGCACTTCTTCACATTCATATCAATGTCATTCCTCGCTCTCTTCACATTTTTTACAACAATCTTCAAAACTGTCTGAGATATATATCTGACTTATTCACAAGCATCAATTAGGTCGGCCTAATTAGATGCAACCCTTGTTCATTAATAATATCAACTTTCAACTTCAAGCATTCACAAAAACTTCCAAAGATAATTCAAATGCTCAGCACGCTACATCAAGTCGGCATAGACACACATATATCCGCAAAACAAAATTAATTCACCATACCACCAATTGTCCATGAGGTTAGCCAAATATGGCCTTAATAGAAAAATGTAATCAACAAAATAATTTTGATACACCATACGAGCACCTGATCATGAGAAATTTTGAACATACATGCTTTCAATACCAAAATACCAGATCAAATAATGACTTAGTCTTGCAATTGCAACTCATATGACATGGTGACATCAATGACAACACAAAAACTGTATAGTTAGCCATTCTTCTTCATTCTTTCAACAATCTCCCCCTTTGTCATTGATGGAAACATGTGCCATAATATTCTCTCCCCCTATCACCAGTATTCTTCACATGACTCTCTCCCCCTTTGACATCAATGGAAAAGGGAAACCAAAAATAGGATGTGCACGTATGTTATAGTAACATTGTATATACAAAGAAATTCCAACTCCCCATTTCAAACATTCAAGTGAAAATAACACTTTTTACATGAAAGATTTTGTTGTACCTATCTCTTATGATTGGAAGAATCCTTTTCCAAGAAAGTACAGTTGAATTCATCTTTGTACTCATACCATCCAATAAAGACAACTTTGTAAAAGAGGATGTCTAATCCAAATACAAACATTGTCCTTCACAATCTTCTACATCAAAGAGTATTCCAAAGAGATGATCCAATCGGACCTCAACAATTTCTTTAACCAGCCAGAAGGTTCTAACCAAGTCTTCTCTTTTCTTTTGAGCAGTCAACAATTCCACTTGCAATTCACCAAATCTTATTCTCTATTTTCCATTCTTGTCTTTGAAGAAATCAAAATTCTTCCCAATACAATTCATCTCAGATTCAATGGCTTCGATTCTGTTTTGAAAATTGTCAACAACTGTCGGCCACCAGAGACAATACCTGTAGATGTTAGATTCTTCTTTGATGAAATATCTTGTCTCATTAATATGTTTAGATAACACTTGTTTGGCTTTGTTACATCTTCTCTCAATCATAGCTACGAACTTATGACCTTCGGGTCCTTCCAACAATGTTCTTTCTTCAATAACCTCTACTAGATCATCCGGTAAAGACTCAAATATATTTGAAATTGAAATACCCTTGTTGAGAAAATAATCAACAAGTACATCATCAATCTTAAGTATTTCAATCAGAGAGTATGCACTCCATATTTTACCAACCTTCTTCATATCACCTTTATCTAACATCATCCGTATATCTTCTGGATCAAAGGAGTCAGATCCAGACAATGATTCTTCTTCATTCTTCTCTTCTTCCAAGATAGTGATAACACCTTAATTGTGATAGTTTTACTCCTTTTAGATTCTGGAGAGGATTCACCAATGACAACTTCCAATTCTTTCTTACCGAAGGAGGAGCCCACTTCAAATTGACTAGTCATAGACATACTGAAGCATAGATTCATCTTCAAGGATGCAAAATAGATTCTACAAGCACTTAAATTTTCCTCCATCAATTCCAAATACCTAAAAAACTTGTTTTTCAATAGGAATATTAGATTCCCACTCAACATTCTCTCTTCTCGGTAGCGAGCTTATAGCAGAATCCACAATAGTATTTATCAATAGAGCTTGAGGGTCCTTGTCAATACTAGTAAGTTCCTCCACATCTCTGTATTTCACAGTTTTCTTCCCAGGGAGCTCCCCAACACTGCATAAACCAGTAATCGCTTTGATTGCCTCCATGATTAGATAGGACTTGTCCAACATAATGTTGTCATTCTTGAATTGGCTTAACAAAAACAAGATGGATTCTTTATCTACAAAACAAGGAAATTCTCCCCACAAATCCATGCCTAGGGTTTTTATACTCTACAGTTCATTGGTCTTTAGCCCTAGTTCCATTTCCTTCATCTTCCTATGATCGAATTCTTCCAATTCAACACTCTTCAGCTTCAGTGGAATATTGCCACTCGATCCTCTGTCCATCGCCGTGCTTATCTTTCTTGAATTCGTTATTGTTCAATTGAAACTTCTTCCTTTTATCTTCTTCCCCTTTGTAAACTAAGAAATAATTCCTAATTATCTGTACTAATTCCTTCAACTTACCTCATAATTGCTTCAAATCACTTTAGGATTGCTCCAAGTCATTTTTCAAACTCTTCAAGTGCACAAGTGATCAAAAAGACTTATGGATTTTACTTTATACAACATTTGTTTGCCCTAATTCACATTAAATGCGGTAAACTTCAAAAAGCTAATAAAACCCTTGTTTCTCTGCACTATAAACCCTAAATCGATCTGCAAAAGAATATCCTTGCAACTTTTCTTCTGGTTACTTTTCCAAAACCTCTGTTTACTCATTCTTTACAATATATCTTCGTGCCAACATCTGACACGCCATACATCCAAGGGTTTGTACAATTTTCTATTAAAGCTCCCCCTAAGACCATGCTAGGTCTAATTCCTGGAGGAAATGTCTGTCCTGGGTGAGGGCATAGACACATTTGTTGTCTCTGGCTCTTCTTCTTTCTTCCTCCATATTTTATTCATCTCTTGCTTCACCTCATCTTTTTCAATTTCCTTCATAGGCCCATTCTTCTCTATCGAAGCAAACTACTTTCCCTTCTTACTTCTACAAAACTTTGAGATATGTCTGGGTTTATTGTTGTTATAGCAGACAACACTTTTCTAATTTTTCTGACCTCCATTAACCCTTGATCTACATTGTTTTGCTTTATGTCCAAATTTGTTACAAGCATAGCAGTAGCCATTAAATGATTGATTCATTCTACCTCCATTAAACCTATTCATCATCACTTGACTGCTCATTCTCACCTTAAATCTACATTTAGTGGCTTTATGTCCAAACTTTTTGCATGAAAAACATTGTCCATAAAAAACTGATTCATTTTACTTCTGCACTTAGTTGCCTTGTGACCAAATTTGTTACATGAAAAGCAGACACCATTGAACGAGGGATACCTTTGAGCATTAGGTTGTCTTACCGGCGCTCTTCTAGCAAAGTTTCTTGGATTTCTCTTTTGCTTCCCTTTGTCTTGAGTCTTTTGATTATCCTTTGAACTTTCACCTATTTCATTTCCCAAGCCACCTTTGTCTTTACTTGGTTTTTGTCCAACAATCAACTCATCAAGCTTGTCAGAGCTAGATTTGAAATTGTTTTCACAAAGTTTAGCTTTCTCTAGTTAAACTTTCAAGTTCACTACCTCTTTGTTCAAGTCTAGTGTATTCATCAGTCTTTCTCTGCACCATTGTATTCAGACATTCTTCAATTCTCTTATTTTCTTCAACTAGCACTTCCAATCCAATGATCTCTTGTTTCAGTTGTTCACTCACTTCTTTATGTCTTTCTTTGAATTTCTTTAATTTATCTTTCAATTTCCGAACAAATTCATTTGCATCCTCAATATTTTCTTTCAAATGTCTGTTTTCATTTTCAGCTTTATCAAGATCTTCAAGTGCAGCCTGGAGTTCTTCTTTATCATCCATTCGATCAACCTTCAGGATCCTCCTCAATTAGTTAAGCTCTACACCAAAGAACCAAGGCTTTGATACCGATTGTTAAAAGGCGCAGGACAAGTGAGAGTGGGGTCAATCAGTTGTCACCAAATTCAAACACAAAACTTCAAAAACTTATCAACTTCACATCCAAACTATTTTGTTATTAAGTATGAACATGAAATGCAAATAACATAAAGCAGAATCAACACAATGAACACCAGATTTTACGTGGAAAACCCAATGAGGGAAAAACCACAGTGAGGATTAACTCACAATATAAAGTGATAGAAAAACTGAATACAAGAGGCTCACTGCCAAGGGCTCACTGTCTGAATACAAAGGCTCACTGCCTACAGAAAGGACTCACTATCCAACAGGGAGGCTCACTACCCACAAAAGGATTACAAAACAAAATTGCCTTTACAATCAAAATGAATTGATGAGAGTGCACCTAACAAGTGTTGATACAGTTCCAGTGATGCTCAATAGACCGACTTAACACACTTCATCATTTTAACACTTCTTCACATTCATATCAATGTCATTCCTCGCTCTCTTCGCATTTCTTACTTACAACAATCTTCAAAACCGTCTGACATATATATTTGACTTATTCACAAGCATCAATTAGGTCGGCCTAATTAGATCAACCCTTGTTCATTAATAATATCAACTGTTAGCTTCAAGCATTCACAAAAACTTCCAAAGATAATTTAAATGCTCAACACGCTACATCATGTCAGCATAGACACACATATATCCGCAAAACAAAATTAATTCACCATACCACCAATTGTCCATGAGGTCAGCCAAAGATGGGCTTAATAGCAAAATTTAATCAACAAAATAATGTCGATACACCATACAAGCACCTGAGCATGAGAAATTCTGAATATACATGCTTTCAATATTCATAAACTAATTCCCAAAACCGCAAGCGACAACTATCAACCACAGAGGATTGCGGACCAAAATACCAGAGAATGTAAACTATATACCAATTCAGATACCAAACCAAAATACCAGATCAAATAATGACTTAGTCTTGCAATTGCAACTCATATGACATGGTGACATCAATGACAATACAAAAATTGTATAGTTAGCCATTCTTCTTCATTCTTTCAACATAGACTAGCCAAAGCACTCTCCAACCAAGGGATTTTTGTAAGCCTTTTACATTTGATTATTATTTGATGAAGACTCTTTAGGTTAACATCTTTCAATTGGGGGAACCTTTTTCTTTCCACCCTATAGTTTTCATGACTTGCAAGTATGTTGGTGTGCCTAAACCTACATCAACACCCAATGAGAAATTTGTGGCCTAGATTCCTCTATTTCCTGGAGTTTTTGTAAAGGAACAAATTTTGGCTTCGAAATTTTCTTTCACACTATAATTTTTTCTTCATTAGTCTCTACTTTATTGCTAGGATAGAAGGAATATGAAACCGATTTATGTTATTAGGCATATTTTTAAAGTTACTAGGTTGCATAAGATTCCTTCTATCCAGTCTCTATGGATGTATAGCTCCTAATTGAAGATAACTTTGTTGTAAGAATAAAAAAAAATTGTCACTATTTTTTACCCATCTTTATTATTTTATCTTGTCATTATGTAATCTCAAGTACTAGGACACAAAAGGTTCATAATGGCTTAAAAATTCTTATAATTTGAATTCCCAAATTACTAGAAAAAAAATCAAATCATCAAAATGACTTGTAATTTGATCCTCGTTGTAAACTAGAATTGATAAAATTGCAGTATCTAGTTTCTTTATTTGAAACCACAACATTAAGTTGATTTGCTTCCCTAGTTACATGTGTTGTGTGCATCATACAAAAAAATTACATCAAGCATCTTAGATTTAGTAAAATCCTTACTACCTTGTACATTATAGTAGCTCACGATTCCTTCTTTGTAATATTCAATAGTTTGTGCACTCAATTACAATATATGGAGAATGAATGATAGCAATGGGATATGATAAGGGATTACCTATTCTTCATAGAAGGTCTCTAAAACACCCTTTACTATATGTAAAATATTGACTCATTTTATACTGAATAATAAATATGCTTTCTAAGCCAATCCATTGAATAAAATCCCTTGTTGCACCTTGTTCAATGGCAACTTACCAAGAATATTGACTCTTTAATGAGTGCACTATACAAATACTTCAAAAGCGAGCTGCACACTTCTTTGAAGAGACTACCTTGATCATTTTGGCTTTTGATATTAACAACCCTATAACTATGTGGACCAATCTTCCTTATGTCAATCTTGAATTTGCTTGTTTTCTTTAGATAGGCTCCATGTGGTTACTTCTTCATGTTCTTCTCACAAATAAATTAAATTCTTTAGATGTTATTTATAAGGAAGAAAAAAACCATCTATCCAATTCGAAAGTCACTTAAGAACTTTAAGTTGAATATCAAGATCATTTTGCTCTAGAATTCTATTGGTTATAATCTACTTCAAGAAATGTCCTTTGAAGAATGACTTTAAGTTTATTATTTTTATTTATTTTTTGGTTCAAAATCATCTATTTTTTTAGAGTGTATTTTTACTGCTTTTCCTTACATTTAATCTCATTGCAATCTTTGACACTCACAATATCTTGATTAGAATAATCGAAGATAAATAAATCTTTGTTACTTATTGAAATCAATATAATCAGAATCATATCTAGTTCTTTTATAGAGAAAACCAAATAAGTCCTATAAT